>JBBBDQ010002020.1:0-150000 GCA_037127315.1 Ascarosepion bandense
GGAAAGTTATGAGAAAGAGTGACAGGTTATAGTGGGTGTCATGAAGTGGGTAAAAGAAGGATAAGAATACTGATGAGTTTTCCTTTCATAATCATATCACCTCAAGCAAGGCATTTTACTGCCACTGTTTTGCAGTGGGTTACATATGAGGAAAGTTATGAGAAAGAGTGATAGGTTATAGGGTGTGTCATGAAGTGGGTAAGAGAAGGATGAGAATACTGATGAGTTTTCCTTTCATAATCATATCTCCTCAAGCAAGGCATTTTACTGCTACTGTTTTGCAGGGGGTTAAATATGAGGAAAGTTATGAGAAAGAGTGATAGGTTATAGGGTGTGTCATGAAGTGGGTAAGAGAAGGATGAGAATACTGATGAGTTTTCCTTTCATAATCATATCTCCTCAAGCAAGGCATTTTACTGCTACTGTTTTGCAGGGGGTTACATATGAGGAAAGTTATGAGAAAGAGTGATAGGTTATAGGGTGTGTCATGAAGTGGGTAAGAGAAGGATGAGAATACTGATGAGTTTTCCTTTCATAATCATATCTCCTCAAGCAAGGCATTTTACTGCTACTGTTTTGCAGGGGGTTACATATGAGGAAAGTTATGAGAAAGAGTGATAGGTTATAGGGTGTGTCATGAAGTGGGTAAGAGAAGGATGAGAATACTGATGAGTTTTCCTTTCATAATCATATCTCCTCAAGCAAGGCATTTTACTGCTACTGTTGAGCAGGGGGTTAAATATGAGGAAAGTTATGAGAAAGAGTGACAGGTTATAGTGGGTGTCATGAAGTGGGTAAGAGAAGGATGAGAACACTGATGAGTTTTCCTTTCATAATCATATCACCTCAAGCAAGGCATTTTACTGCTACTGTTTTGCAGGGGGTTACATAGGAGGAAAGTTATGAGAAAGAGTGACAGGTTATAGGGTGTGTCATGAAGTGGGTAAAAGAAGGATAAGAATACTGATGAGTTTTCCTTTCATAATCATATCACCTCAAGCAAGGCATTTTACTGCCACTGTTTTGCAGTGGGTTACATATGAGGAAAGTTATGAGAAAGAGTGATAGGTTATAGGGTGTGTCATGAAGTGGGTAAGAGAAGGATGAGAATACTGATGAGTTTTCCTTTCATAATCATATCTCCTCAAGCAAGGCATTTTACTGCTACTGTTTTGCAGGGGGTTACATATGAGGAAAGTTATGAGAAAGAGTGATAGGTTATAGGGTGTGTCATGAAGTGGGTAAGAGAAGGATGAGAATACTGATGAGTTTTCCTTTCATAATCATATCTCCTCAAGCAAGGCATTTTACTGCTACTGTTTTGCAGGGGGTTACATATGAGGAAAGTTATGAGAAAGAGTGATAGGTTATAGGGTGTGTCATGAAGTGGGTAAGAGAAGGATGAGAATACTGATGAGTTTTCCTTTCATAATCATATCACCTCAAGCAAGGCATTTTACTGCCACTGTTTTGCAGTGGGTTACATATGAGGAAAGTTATGAGAAGAGTGATAGGTTATAGGGTGTGTCATGAAGTGGGTAAGAGAAGGATGAGAATACTGATGAGTTTTCCTTTCATAATCATATCTCCTCAAGCAAGGCATTTTACTGCTACTGTTTTGCAGGGGGTTACATATGAGGAAAGTTATGAGAAAGAGTGATAGGTTATAGGGTGTGTCATGAAGTGGGTAAGAGAAGGATGAGAACACTGATGAGTTTTCCTTTCATAATCATATCACCTCAAGCAAGGCATTTTACTGCTACTGTTTTGCAGGGGGTTACATAGGAGGAAAGTTATGAGAAAGAGTGATAGGTTATAGGGTGTGTCATGAAGTGGGTAAGAGAAGGATGAGAATACTGATGAGTTTTCCTTTCATAATCATATCACCTCAAGGAAGGCATTTTACTGCCACTGTTTTGCAGGGGGTTACATAGGAGGAAAGTTATGAGAAAGAGTGACAGGTTATAGTGGGTGTCATGAAGTGGGTAAGAGAAGGATGAGAACACTGATGAGTTTTCCTTTCATAATCATATCTCCTCAAGCAAGGCATTTTACTGCTACTGTTTTGCAGGGGGTTACATATGAGGAAAGTTATGAGAAAGAGTGATAGGTTATAGGGTGTGTCATGAAGTGGGTAAGAGAAGGATAAGAATACTGATGAGTTTTCCTTTCATAATCATATCACCTCAAGCAAGGCATTTTACTGCCACTGTTTTGCAGTGGGTTACATATGAGGAAAGTTATGAGAAAGAGTGATAGGTTATAGGGTGTGTCATGAAGTGGGTAAGAGAAGGATGAGAATACTGATGAGTTTTCCTTTCATAATCATATCTCCTCAAGCAAGGCATTTTACTGCTACTGTTTTGCAGGGGGTTACATATGAGGAAAGTTATGAGAAAGAGTGATAGGTTATAGGGTGTGTCATGAAGTGGGTAAGAGAAGGATGAGAACACTGATGAGTTTTCCTTTTCATAATCATATCACCTCAAGCAAGGCATTTTACTGCTACTGTTTTGCAGGGGGTTACATAGGAGGAAAGTTATGAGAAAGAGTGACAGGTTATAGTGGGTGTCATGAAGTGGGTAAGAGAAGGATGAGAACACTGATGAGTTTTCCTTTCATAATCATATCACCTCAAGCAAGGCATTTTACTGCTACTGTTTTGCAGGGGGTTACATAGGAGGAAAGTTATGAGAAAGAGTGACAGGTTATAGGGTGTGTCATGAAGTGGGTAAGAGAAGGATGAGAACACTGATGAGTTTTCCTTTCATAATCATATCTCCTCAAGCAAGGCATTTTACTGCTACTGTTGAGCAGGGGGTTAAATATGAGGAAAGTTATGAGAAAGAGTGACAGGTTATAGTGGGTGTCATGAAGTGGGTAAGAGAAGGATGAGAACACTGATGAGTTTTCCTTTCATAATCATATCTCCTCAAGCAAGGCATTTTACTGCTACTGTTGAGCAGGGGGTTAAATATGAGGAAAGTTATGAGAAAGAGTGACAGGTTATAGTGGGTGTCATGAAGTGGGTAAAAGAAGGATAAGAATACTGATGAGTTTTCCTTTCATAATCATATCACCTCAAGCAAGGCATTTTACTGCCACTGTTTTGCAGTGGGTTACATAGGAGGAAAGTTATGAGAAAGAGTGACAGGTTATAGGGGGTGTCAAGAAGTGGGTAAGAAAAGGATGAGAATACTGATGAGTTTTCCTTTCATAATCATATCACCTCAAGCAAGGCATTTTACTGCCACTGTTTTGCAGTGGGTTACATAGGAGGAAAGTTATGAGAAAGAGTGACAGGTTATAGGGGGTGTCAAGAAGTGGGTAAGAAAAGGATGAGAATACTGATGAGTTTTCCTTTCATAATCATATCACCTCAAGCAAGGCATTTTACTGCTACTGTTTTGCAGGGGGTTACATAGGAGGAAAGTTATGAGAAAGAGTGACAGGTTATAGGGGGTGTCATGAAGTGGGTAAGAGAAGGATAAGAATACTGATGAGTTTTCCTTTCATAATCATATCACCTCAAGCAAGGCATTTTACTGCCACTGTTTTGCAGTGGGTTACATAGGAGGAAAGTTATGAGAAAGAGTGACAGGTTATAGGGGGTGTCATGAACTGGGTAAGAAAAGGATGAGAATACTGATGAGTTTTCCTTTCATAATCATATCACCTCAAGCAAGGCATTTTACTGCCACTGTTGAGCAGGGGGTTAAATAGGAGGAAAGTTATGAGAAAGAGTGACAGGTTATAGTGGGTGTCATGAAGTGGGTAAGAGAAGGATGAGAATACTGATGAGTTTTCCTTTCATAATCATATCTCCTCAAGCAAGGCATTTTACTGCTACTGTTGAGCAGGGGGTTAAATATGAGGAAAGTTATGAGAAAGAGTGACAGGTTATAGTGGGTGTCATGAAGTGGGTAAGAGAAGGATGAGAATACTGATGAGTTTTCCTTTCATAATCATATCTCCTCAAGCAAGGCATTTTACTGCTACTGTTGAGCAGGGGGGTTAAATATGAGGAAAGTTATGAGAAAGAGTGACAGGTTATAGTGGGTGTCATGAAGTGGGTAAGAGAAGGATGAGAATACTGATGAGTTTTCCTTTCATAATCATATCTCCTCAAGCAAGGCATTTTACTGCTACTGTTGAGCAGGGGGTTAAATATGAGGAAAGTTATGAGAAAGAGTGACAGGTTATAGTGGGTGTCATGAAGTGGGTAAAAGAAGGATAAGAATAATGATGAGTTTTCCTTTCATAATCATATCACCTCAAGCAAGGCATTTTACTGCTACTGTTTTGCAGGGGGTTACATAGGAGGAAAGTTATGAGAAAGAGTGACAGGTTATAGTGGGTGTCATGAAGTGGGTAAGAGAAGGATGAGAATGCTGATGAGTTTTCCTTTCATAATCATATCACCTCAAGCAAGGCATTTTACTGCCACTGTTTTGCAGCGGGTTACATAGGAGGAAAGTTATGAGAAAGAGTGACAGGTTATAGTGGGTGTCATGAAGTGGGTAAGAGAAGGATGAGAATACTGATGAGTTTTCCTTTCATAATCATATCTCCTCAAGCAAGGCATTTTACTGCTACTGTTGAGCAGGGTGTTAAATATGAGGAAAGTTATGAGAAAGAGTGACAGGTTATAGTGGGTGTCATGAAGTGGGTAAGAGAAGGATAAGAATACTGATGAGTTTTCCTTTCATAATTATATCTCCTCAAGCAAGGCATTTTACTGCTACTGTTGAGCAGGGGCTTAAATATGAGGAAAGTTATGAGAAAGAGTGACAGGTTATAGTGGGTGTCATGAAGTGGGTAAGAGAAGGATGAGAACACTGATGAGTTTTCCTTTCATAATCATATCACCTCAAGCAAGGCATTTTACTGCTACTGTTTTGCAGGGGGTTACATAGGAGGAAAGTTATGAGAAAGAGTGACAGGTTATAGGGTGTGTCATGAAGTGGGTAAGAGAAGGATGAGAACACTGATGAGTTTTCCTTTCATAATCATATCACCTCAAGCAAGGCATTTTACTGCTACTGTTTTGCAGGGGGTTACATAGGAGGAAAGTTATGAGAAAGAGTGACAGGTTATAGGGTGTGTCATGAAGTGGGTAAGAGAAGGATGAGAATACTGATGAGTTTTCCTTTCATAATCATTATCACCTCAAGCAAGGCATTTTACTGCTACTGTTTTGCAGGGGTTACATAGGAGGAAAGTTATGAGAAAGAGTGACAGGTTATAGGGGGTGTCATGAAGTGGGTAAGAGAAGGATAAGAATACTGATGAGTTTTCCTTTCATAATCATATCACCTCAAGCAAGGCATTTTACTGCTACTGTTTTGCAGGGGGTTACATAGGAGGAAAGTTATGAGAAAGAGTGACAGGTTATAGGGGGTGTCATGAAGTGGGTAAGAGAAGGATAAGAATACTGATGAGTTTTCCTTTCATAATCATATCACCTCAAGCAAGGCATTTTACTGCTACTGTTTTGCAGGGGGTTACATAGGAGGAAAGTTATGAGAAAGAGTGACAGGTTATAGGGTGTGTCATGAAGTGGGTAAGAGAAGGATGAGAACACTGATGAGTTTTCCTTTCATAATCATATCACCTCAAGCAAGGTATTTTACTGCTACTGTTTTGCAGGGGGTTACATAGGAGGAAAGTTATGAGAAAGAGTGATAGGTTATAGGGTGTGTCATGAAGTGGGTAAGAGAAGGATGAGAACACTGATGAGTTTTCCTTTCATAATCATATCTCCTCAAGCAAGGCATTTTACTGCTACTGTTTTGCAGGGGGTTACATAGGAGGAAAGTTATGAGAAAGAGTGATAGGTTATAGGGTGTGTCATGAAGTGGGTAAGAGAAGGATGAGAACACTGATGAGTTTTCCTTTCATAATCATATCTCCTCAAGCAAGGCATTTTACTGCTACTGTTTTGCAGGGGGTTACATAGGAGGAAAGTTATGAGAAAGAGTGATAGGTTATAGGGTGTGTCATGAAGTGGGTAAGAGAAGGATGAGAATACTGATGAGTTTTCCTTTCATAATCATATCTCCTCAAGCAAGGCATTTTACTGCTACTGTTTTGCAGGGGGTTACATATGAGGAAAGTTATGAGAAAGAGTGATAGGTTATAGGGTGTGTCATGAAGTGGGTAAGAGAAGGATGAGAACACTGATGAGTTTTCCTTTCATAATCATATCACCTCAAGCAAGGCATTTTACTGCTACTGTTTTGCAGGGGGTTACATAGGAGGAAAGTTATGAGAAAGAGTGATAGGTTATAGGGTGTGTCATGAAGTGGGTAAGAGAAGGATGAGAACACTGATGAGTTTTCCTTTCATAATCATATCACCTCAAGCAAGGCATTTTACTGCTACTGTTTTGCAGGGGGTTACATAGGAGGAAAGTTATGAGAAAGAGTGATAGGTTATAGGGTGTGTCATGAAGTGGGTAAGAGAAGGATGAGAACACTGATGAGTTTTCCTTTCATAATCATATCTCCTCAAGCAAGGCATTTTACTGCTACTGTTTTGCAGGGGGTTACATAGGAGGAAAGTTATGAGAAAGAGTGATAGGTTATAGGGTGTGTCATGAAGTGGGTAAGAGAAGGATGAGAACACTGATGAGTTTTCCTTTCATAATCATATCACCTCAAGCAAAGGCATTTTACTGCTACTGTTTTGCAGGGGGTTACATAGGAGGAAAGTTATGAGAAAGAGTGATAGGTTATAGGGTGTGTCATGAAGTGGGTAAGAGAAGGATGAGAACACTGATGAGTTTTCCTTTCATAATCATATCTCCTCAAGCAAGGCATTTTACTGCTACTGTTTTGCAGGGGGTTACATAGGAGGAAAGTTATGAGAAAGAGTGATAGGTTATAGGGTGTGTCATGAAGTGGGTAAGAGAATGATGAGAACACTGATGAGTTTTCCTTTCATAATCATATCTCCTCAAGCAAGGCATTTTACTGCTACTGTTTTGCAGGGGGTTACATAGGAGGAAAGTTATGAGAAAGAGTGATAGGTTATAGGGTGTGTCATGAAGTGGGTAAGAGAAGGATGAGAACACTGATGAGTTTTCCTTTCATAATCATATCTCCTCAAGCAAGGCATTTTACTGCTACTGTTTTGCAGGGGGTTACATAGGAGGAAAGTTATGAGAGAGAGTGATAGGTTATAGGGTGTGTCATGAAGTGGGTAAGAGAAGGATGAGAATACTGATGAGTTTTCCTTTCATAATCATATCACCTCAAGCAAGGCATTTTACTGCTACTGTTTTGCAGGGGGTTACATAGGAGGAAAGTTATGAGAAAGAGTGATAGGTTATAGGGTGTGTCATGAAGTGGGTAAGAGAAGGATGAGAACACTGATGAGTTTTACTTTCATAATCATATCACCTCAAGCAAGGCATTTTACTGCTACTGTTTTGCAGGGGGTTACATAGGAGGAAAGTTATGAGAAAGAGTGATAGGTTATAGGGTGTGTCATGAAGTGGGTAAGAGAAGGATGAGAATACTGATGAGTTTTACTTTCATAATCATATCACCTCAAGCAAGGCATTTTACTGCTACTGTTTTGCAGGGGGTTACATAGGAGGAAAGTTATGAGAAAGAGTGATAGGTTATAGGGTGTGTCATGAAGTGGGTAAGAGAAGGATGAGAACACTGATGAGTTTTACTTTCATAATCATATCACCTCAAGCAAGGCATTTTACTGCTACTGTTTTGCAGGGGGTTACATAGGAGGAAAGTTATGAGAAAGAGTGATAGGTTATAGGGTGTGTCATGAAGTGGGTAAGAGAAGGATGAGAACACTGATGAGTTTTACTTTCATAATCATATCACCTCAAGCAAGGCATTTTACTGCTACTGTTTTGCAGGGGGTTAGGGGCATAGGAGGAAAGTTACAGAAAGAGTGATAGGTTATAGGGTGTGTCATGAAGTGGGTAAGAGAAGGATGAGAACACTGATGAGTTTTCCTTTCATAATCATACCTCACCTCAAGCAAGGCATTTTACTGCTACTGTTTTGCAGGGGGTTACATAGGAGGAAAGTTATGAGAAAGAGTGATAGGTTATAGGGGTGTGTCATGAAGTGGGTAAGAGAAGGATGAGAACACTGATGAGTTTTACTTTCATAATCATATCTCCTCAAGCAAGGCATTTTACTGCTACTGTTTTGCAGGGGGTTACATAGGAGGAAAGTTATGAGAAAGAGTGATAGGTTATAGGGTGTGTCATGAAGTGGGTAAGAGAAGGATGAGAACACTGATGAGTTTTCCTTTCATAATCATATCTCCTCAAGCAAGGCATTTTACTGCTACTGTTTTGCAGGGGGTTACATAGGAGGAAAGTTAGTGAGAAAGAGTGATAGGTTATAGGGTGTGTCATGAAGTGGGTAAGAGAAGGATGAGAACACTGATGAGTTTTCCTTTCATAATCATATCTCCTCAAGCAAGGCATTTTACTGCTACTGTTTTGCAGGGGGTTACATAGGAGGAAAGTTATGAGAAAGAGTGATAGGTTATAGGGTGTGTCATGAAGTGGGTAAGAGAAGGATGAGAACACTGATGAGTTTTCCTTTCATAATCATATCTCCTCAAGCAAGGCATTTTACTGCTACTGTTTTGCAGGGGGTTACATAGGAGGAAAGTTATGAGAAAGAGTGATAGGTTATAGGGTGTGTCATGAAGTGGGTAAGAGAAGGATGAGAACACTGATGAGTTTTCCTTTCATAATCATATCTCCTCAAGCAAGGCATTTTACTGCTACTGTTTTGCAGGGGGTTACATAGGAGGAAAGTTATGAGAAAGAGTGATAGGTTATAGGGTGTGTCATGAAGTGGGTGTAGTTAAGGATGAGAACACTGATGAGTTTTCCTTTCATAATCATATCATCCTCAAGCAAGGCATTTTACTGCTACTGTTTTGCAGGGGGTTACATAGGAGGAAAGTTATGAGAAAGAGTGATAGGTTATAGGGTGTGTCATGAAGTGGGTAAGAGAAGGATGAGAACACTGATGAGTTTTCCTTTCATAATCATATCTCCTCAAGCAAGGCATTTTACTGCTACTGTTTTGCAGGGGGTTACATAGGAGGAAAGTTATGAGAAAGAGTGATAGGTTATAGGGTGTGTCATGAAGTGGGTAAGAGAAGGATGAGAACACTGATGAGTTTTCCTTTCACAATCATATCACCTCAAGCAAGGCATTTTACTGCTACTGTTTTGCAGGGGGTTACATAGGAGGAAAGTTATGAGAAAGAGTGATAGGTTATAGGGTGTGTCATGAAGTGGGTAAGAGAAGGATGAGAACACTGATGAGTTTTCCTTTCATAATCATATCACCTCAAGCAAGGCATTTTACTGCTACTGTTTTGCAGGGGGTTACATAGGAGGAAAGTTATGAGAAAGAGTGATAGGTTATAGGGTGTGTCATGAAGTGGGTAAGAGAAGGATGAGAACACTGATGAGTTTTCCTTTCATAATCATATCTCCTCAAGCAAGGCATTTTACTGCTACTGTTTTGCAGGGGGTTACATAGGAGGAAAGTTATGAGAAAGAGTGATAGGTTATAGGGTGTGTCATGAAGTGGGTAAGAGAAGGATGAGAACACTGATGAGTTTTCCTTTCATAATCATATCACCTCAAGCAAGGCATTTTACTGCTAATGTTTTGCAGGGGGTTACATAGGAGGAAAGTTATGAGAAAGAGTGATAGGTTATAGGGTGTGTCATGAAGTGGGTAAGAGAAGGATGAGAACACTGATGAGTTTTCCTTTCATAATCATATCTCCTCAAGCAAGGCATTTTACTGCTACTGTTTTGCAGGGGGTTACATAGGAGGAAAGTTATGAGAAAGAGTGATAGGTTATAGGGTGTGTCATGAAGTGGGTAAGAGAAGGATGAGAACACTGATGAGTTTTCCTTTCATAATCATATCACCTCAAGCAAGGCATTTTACTGCTACTGTTTTGCAGGGGGTTACATAGGAGGAAAGTTATGAGAAAGAGTGATAGGTTATAGGGTGTGTCATGAAGTGGGTAAGAGAAGGATGAGAACACTGATGAGTTTTCCTTTCATAATCATATCTCCTCAAGCAAGGCATTTTACTGCTACTGTTTTGCAGGGGGTTACATAGGAGGAAAGTTATGAGAAAGAGTGATAGGTTATAGGGTGTGTCATGAAGTGGGTAAGAGAAGGATGAGAACACTGATGAGTTTTCCTTTCATAATCATATCTCCTCAAGCAAGGCATTTTACTGCTACTGTTTTGCAGGGGGTTACATAGGAGGAAAGTTATGAGAAAGAGTGATAGGTTATAGGGTGTGTCATGAAGTGGGTAAGAGAAGGATGAGAACACTGATGAGTTTTCCTTTCATAATCATATCTCCTCAAGCAAGGCATTTTACTGCTACTGTTTTGCAGGGGGTTACATAGGAGGAAAGTTATGAGAAAGAGTGATAGGTTATAGGGTGTGTCATGAAGTGGGTAAGAGAAGGATGAGAACACTGATGAGTTTTCCTTTCATAATCATATCACCTCAAGCAAGGCATTTTACTGCTACTGTTTTGCAGGGGGTTATATAGGAGGAATGTTATGAGAAAGAGTGATAGGTTATAGGGTGTGTCATGAAGTGGGTAAGAGAAGGATGAGAACACTGATGAGTTTTCCTTTCATAATCATATCTCCTCAAGCAAGGCATTTTACTGCTACTGTTTTGCAGGGGGTTACATAGGAGGAAAGTTATGAGAAAGAGTGATAGGTTATAGGGTGTGTCATGAAGTGGGTAAGAGAAAGATGAGAATACTGATGAGTTTTCCTTTCATAATCATATCTCCTCAAGCAAGGCATTTTACTGCTACTGTTTTGCAGGGGGTTACATAGGAGGAAAGTTATGAGAAAGAGTGATAGGTTATAGGGTGTGTCATGAAGTGGGTAAGAGAAGGATGAGAACACTGATGAGTTTTCCTTTCATAATCATATCTCCTCAAGCAAGGCATTTTACTGCTACTGTTTTGCAGGGGGTTACATAGGAGGAAAGTTATGAGAAAGAGTGATAGGTTATAGGGTGTGTCATGAAGTGGGTAAGAGAAGGATGAGAACACTGATGAGTTTTCCTTTCATAATCATATCACCTCAAGCAAGGCATTTTACTGCTACTGTTTTGCAGGGGGTTACATAGGAGGAAAGTTATGAGAAAGAGTGATAGGTTATAGGGTGTGTCATGAAGTGGGTAAGAGAAGGATGAGAACACTGATGAGTTTTCCTTTCATAATCATATCTCCTCAAGCAAGGCATTTTACTGCTACTGTTTTGCAGGGGGTTACATAGGAGGAAAGTTATGAGAAAGAGTGATAGGTTATAGGGTGTGTCATGAAGTGGGTAAGAGAAGGATGAGAACACTGATGAGTTTTCCTTTCATAATCATATCTCCTCAAGCAAGGCATTTTACTGCTACTGTTTTGCAGGGGGTTACATAGGAGGAAAGTTATGAGAAAGAGTGATAGGTTATAGGGTGTGTCATGAAGTGGGTAAGAGAAGGATGAGAACACTGATGAGTTTTCCTTTCATAATCATATCTCCTCAAGCAAGGCATTTTACTGCTACTGTTTTGCAGGGGGTTACATAGGAGGAAAGTTATGAGAAAGAGTGATAGGTTATAGGGTGTGTCATGAAGTGGGTAAGAGAAGGATGAGAACACTGATGAGTTTTCCTTTCATAATCATATCTCCTCAAGCAAGGCATTTTACTGCTACTGTTTTGCAGGGGGTTACATAGGAGGAAAGTTATGAGAAAGAGTGATAGGTTATAGGGTGTGTCATGAAGTGGGTAAGAGAAGGATGAGAACACTGATGAGTTTTCCTTTCATAATCATATCACCTCAAGCAAGGCATTTTACTGCTACTGTTTTGCAGGGGGTTACATAGGAGGAAAGTTATGAGAAAGAGTGATAGGTTATAGGGTGTGTCATGAAGTGGGTAAGAGAAGGATGAGAACACTGATGAGTTTTCCTTTCATAATCATATCACCTCAAGCAAGGCATTTTACTGCTACTGTTTTGCAGGGGGTTACATAGGAGGAAAGTTATGAGAAAGAGTGATAGGTTATAGGGTGTGTCATGAAGTGGGTAAGAGAAGGATGAGAACACTGATGAGTTTTCCTTTCATAATCATATCTCCTCAAGCAAGGCATTTTACTGCTACTGTTTTGCAGGGGGTTACATAGGAGGAAAGTTATGAGAAAGAGTGATAGGTTATAGGGTGTGTCATGAAGTGGGTAAGAGAAGGATGAGAACACTGATGAGTTTTCCTTTCATAATCATATCTCCTCAAGCAAGGCATTTTACTGCTACTGTTTTGCAGGGGGTTACATAGGAGGAAAGTTATGAGAAAGAGTGATAGGTTATAGGGTGTGTCATGAAGTGGGTAAGAGAAGGATGAGAACACTGATGAGTTTTCCTTTCATAATCATATCACCTCAAGCAAGGCATTTTACTGCTACTGTTTTGCAGGGGGTTACATAGGAGGAAAGTTATGAGAAAGAGTGATAGGTTATAGGGTGTGTCATGAAGTGGGTAAGAGAAGGATGAGAACACTGATGAGTTTTCCTTTCATAATCATATCACCTCAAGCAAGGCATTTTACTGCTACTGTTTTGCAGGGGGTTACATAGGAGGAAAGTTATGAGAAAGAGTGATAGGTTATAGGGTGTGTCATGAAGTGGGTAAGAGAAGGATGAGAACACTGATGAGTTTTCCTTTCATAATCATATCTCCTCAAGCAAGGCATTTTACTGCTACTGTTTTGCAGGGGGTTACATAGGAGGAAAGTTATGAGAAAGAGTGATAGGTTATAGGGTGTGTCATGAAGTGGGTAAGAGAAGGATGAGAACACTGATGAGTTTTCCTTTCATAATCATATCTCCTCAAGCAAGGCATTTTACTGCTACTGTTTTGCAGGGGGTTACATAGGAGGAAAGTTATGAGAAAGAGTGATAGGTTATAGGGTGTGTCATGAAGTGGGTAAGAGAAGGATGAGAACACTGATGAGTTTTCCTTTCATAATCATATCTCCTCAACCAAGGCATTTTACTGCTACTGTTTTGCAGGGGGTTACATAGGAGGAAAGTTATGAGAAAGAGTGATAGGTTATAGGGTGTGTCATGAAGTGGGTAAGAGAAGGATGAGAACACTGATGAGTTTTCCTTTCATAATCATATCACCTCAAGCAAGGCATTTTACTGCTACTGTTTTGCAGGGGGTTACATAGGAGGAAAGTTATGAGAAAGAGTGATAGGTTATAGGGTGTGTCATGAAGTGGGTAAGAGAAGGATGAGAACACTGATGAGTTTTCCTTTCATAATCATATCTCCTCAAGCAAGGCATTTTACTGCTACTGTTTTGCAGGGGGTTACATAGGAGGAAAGTTATGAGAAAGAGTGATAGGTTATAGGGTGTGTCATGAAGTGGGTAAGAGAAGGATGAGAACACTGATGAGTTTTCCTTTCATAATCATATCTCCTCAAGCAAGGCATTTTACTGCTACTGTTTTGCAGGGGGTTACATAGGAGGAAAGTTATGAGAAAGAGTGATAGGTTATAGGGTGTGTCATGAAGTGGGTAAGAGAAGGATGAGAACACTGATGAGTTTTCCTTTCATAATCATATCTCCTCAAGCAAGGCATTTTACTGCTACTGTTTTGCAGGGGGTTACATAGGAGGAAAGTTATGAGAAAGAGTGACAGGTTATAGTGGGTGTCATGAAGTGGGTAAGAGAAGGATGAGAATACTGATGAGTTTTCCTTTCATAATCATATCTCCTCAAGCAAGGCATTTTACTGCTACTGTTTTGCAGGGGGTTACATAGGAGGAAAGTTATGAGAAAGAGTGACAGGTTATAGTGGGTGTCATGAAGTGGGTAAGAGAAGGATGAGAATACTGATGAGTTTTCCTTTCATAATCATATCTCCTCAAGCAAGGCATTTTACTGCTACTGTTTTGCAGGGGGTTACATAGGAGGAAAGTTATGAGAAAGAGTGATAGGTTATAGGGTGTGTCATGAAGTGGGTAAGAGAAGGATGAGAACACTGATGAGTTTTCCTTTCATAATCATATCTCCTCAAGCAAGGCATTTTACTGCTACTGTTTTGCAGGGGGTTACATAGGAGGAAAGTTATGAGAAAGAGTGATAGGTTATAGTGGGTGTCATGAAGTGGGTAAGAGAAGGATGAGAACACTGATGAGTTTTCCTTTCATAAGCATATCTCCTCAAGCAAGGCATTTTACTGCTACTGTTTTGCAGGGGGTTACATAGGAGGAAAGTTATGAGAAAGAGTGATAGGTTATAGGGTGTGTCATGAAGTGGGTAAGAGAAGGATGAGAATACTGATGAGTTTTCCTTTCATAATCATATCTCCTCAAGCAAGGCATTTTACTGCTACTGTTTTGCAGGGGGTTACATAGGAGGAAAGTTATGAGAAAGAGTGATAGGTCATAGGGTGTGTCATGAAGTGGGTAAGAGAAGGATGAGAACACTGATGAGTTTTCCTTTCATAATCATATCTCCTCAAGCAAGGCATTTACTGCTACTGTTTTGCAGGGTTACATAGGAGGAAAGTTATGAGAAAGAGTGACTAGTTATAGTGGGTGTCATGAAGTAGGTAAGAGAAGGATAAGAATGCTGATGAGTTTTTTTATTTTCATAATCATATCTCCTCAAGCAAGGCATTTTACTGCTACTGTTTTGCAGGGAGTTACATAGGAGGAAAGTTATGAGAAAGAGTGACAGGTTATAGTGGGTGTCAGCAAGTGGGTAAGAGAAGGATGAGAATACTGATGAGTTTTCCTTTCATAATCCCATATCTCCTCAAGCAAGGCATTTTACTGCTACTGTTTTGCAGGGGTTACATAGGAGGAAAGTTATGAGAAAGAGTGATGGGTTATGGGGTGTGTCATGAAGTGGGTAAGAGAGAAGGATGAGAACACTAGTAGGTTTTCTTCTCCATAATCCTGTCTCCTCAAGCAAGAGCATTTACTGCTACTGTTTTGCAGGGGGTTACATAGGAGGAAAGTTATGAGAAGAGTGATAGGTTGGGGTGTGTCATGAAGTGGGTAAGAGAAGGATGAGAACACTGATGAGTTTTCCTTTCATAATCATATCTCCTCAAGCAAGGCATTTTACTGCTACTGTTTTTGAGGGGGGTTACATAGGAGGAAAGTTATGAGAAAGAGTGATAGGTCATAGTGTGTGTCATGAAGTGGGTAAAAAAGAGAAGGATGAGAACACTGATGAGGTTTTTCCTTTCATAATCATATCTCCTCAAGCAAGGCATTTTACTGCTACTGTTTTGCAGGGGGTTACATAGGAGGAAAGTTATGAGAAAGAGTGATAGGTTATAGGGTGTGTGCCTTGATGAGTAAGAGAAGGATGAGAACACTGATGAGTTTTCCTTTTCATAAATATCACCTCAAGCAAGGCATTTTACTGCTACTGTTTTGCAGGGGGTTACATAGGAGAAAGTTATGAAAAAGTGACAGGTTATAGTGGGTGTCATGAAGTGGGTAAGAAGAGGATGAGAACACTGATGAGTTTCCTTTCTAATCATATCACCTCAAGCAAGGCATTTACTGTTGCAGGGGGTTACCTGGAGGAAAGTTATGAGAAAGAGTGATAGGTTATAGGGTGTGTCATGAAGTGGGTAAGAGAAGGATGAGAACACTGATGAGTTTTCCTTTCTTAATCATGTCTCTCAAGCAAGGAGCATTTTACTGCTACTGTTTTGCAGGGGGTTACATAGAGGAAAAGTTATGAGAAAAGGTGATAGGTTATAGGGTGTCATGAAGTAGGTGAAGAAGATGGAAACACTGATGGTTTTCCTTTCATAATCATATCTCCTCAAGCAAGGCATTTTACTGCTACTGTTTTGCAGGGAGTTACATAGGAGGAAAGTTATGAGGAAAAAGAGAGTGATGGGTTATAGGGTGTGTCATGAAGTGGGTAAGAGAAGGATGAGAACACTGATGAGTTTTCCTTTCACAATCATATCTCCTCAAGCAAGGCATTTTACTGCTACTGTTTTGCAGGGGAGTTACATAGGAGGAAAGTTATGAGAAAGAGTGATAGGTTATAGGGTGTGTCATGGAAGTGGGTAAGAGAAGGATGAGAACACTGATGAGTTTCCTTTCATAATCATATCTCCTCAAGCAAGGCATTTTACTGCTACTGTTTTGCAGGGGGTTACATAGGAGAAGATGAGAAAAGTGGTGGGTTATAGGGTGTGTCCTTGGAGTGGGTAAGAGAAGGATGAGAACACTGATGGGTTTTCCTTTCATAATCATATCACCTCAAGCAAGGCATTTACTGCTACTGTTTTGCAGGGGAGTTTACATAAGAGGAAAGTTGAGAAAGAGTGATAGGTTATAGGGTGTGTCATGAAGTGAGTGAAGAAGGATGAGAACTTCTGATGAGTTTTCCTTTCATAATCATGTCTCCTCAAGCAAGCATTTTACTGCTACTGTTTGGGGGGTTACATAGGAGAAGAGATTATGAGAAAAAGAGTGACAGGTTATAGTGGGTGTCATGAAGTGGGTAAAGAAGGATGAGAATATGATGAGTTTTCCTTTCTAGTATGTCTCCTCAAGCAAGGCATTTTATATGCTGTTTGCAGGGGAGGTTATATAGGAGGAAAGTTATGAGAAAGAGTGATAGGTTATAGGGTGTGTCATGAAGTGGGTAAGAGAAGGATGAGAACACTGATGAGTTTTCTTTCTTAATCATGTCTCACCAAACCGAGCATTTTACTGCTACTGTTTTGCAGGGGGTTACATAGGAGAAAGTTATGAGAAAGAGTGATAGGTTATGGTGTGTCATGGTGGGTAAGAGAGGATGAGAACACTGATGGATTTTCCTTTCATAATCATATCTCCTCAAGCAAGGCATTTTACTGCTACTGTTTTGCAGAGGTTACATAGGAGGAAAAGTTATGAGAAAGAGTGATAGGTCATGAGGTGTGTCATGAAGTGGGTAGAGAAGAATAGGAAATACTGATGGATTTCCTTTCATAATCATGTCTCCTCAAGCAAGGCATTTTACTGTTTTGGGGGTTACATAGGAGGAAAATTGTGAAAGGAAGTGATAGGTTATGCTAGGGTGTGTCATGGGTAAAGAAGAAGGATGAGAACACTGATGAGTTTCCTTTCACTAATCATATCTCCTCAAACCGAGCATTTTACTGCTACTGTTTGCAGGGAGTTACACTGGGAAAGTCATGAGAAAGAGTGACAGATTAGTGGGTGTCATGAAGTGGGTAAGAGAAGGATGAGAATACCAGTGAGTTTTCCTTTCTAATCCTTATCTCCTCCAAGCAAGGCATTTTACTGCTACTGTTTTGCAGGGGGTTACATGAGAGGAAAGTTATGAGAAAGAGTGATAGGTTGTAAGTTGTGTCATGAAGTGGGTAAGAGAAGGATGAGAACACTGATAGGTTCCCTTTCATAATCATATCTCCTCAAGCAAGGCATTTTACTGCTACTGTTTTGCAGGGGGTTACATGGGAGGAAAGTCATGAGAAAGAGTGACAGGTTATAGTGGGTGTCTGTAAGTGGGTAAGAGAAGGATGAAGTCTTCAGTAGGTTTTCCTTTCATAATCATATCTCCTCAAACAAGGCATTTTACTATACTGTTTTGCAGGGGGTTACATAGGAGAAAGTTATGAAGAGTGATAGGTTATAGGGTGTGTCATGAAGTGGGTAAAGAAGGATGAGAACATGCTGATGAGTTTTCCTTTATAATGTCTCCTCAAGCAAGGCATTATACTGCTACTGTTTTGCAGGGTTACACTAGGAGAAGTCATGAGAAAGAGTGACAGGTTATAGTGGGTGTCATGGAAGTGGGTAAAGAAGGATGAGAATACTGATGGAGTTTTCCTTTCATAATCATATCTCCTCAAGCAAAGCATTTTACTGCTACTGTTTTGGGGGGTTACATAGGAAGAGAGGATTATGAGAAAGAAGTGATAGGTTATAGGGTGTGTCATGAAGTGGGTAAGAGAAGGATGAGAACACTGATGAGTTTTCCTTTCATAATCATATCTCCTCAAGCAAGGCATTTTACTGCTACTGTTTTGCAGGGGGTTACATAGGAGGAAAGTTATGAGAAAGAGTAGGTTATAGGGTGTGTCATGAAGTGGGTAAGAAAGGATAAAACACTGATGAGTTTCCTTTCATAATCATATCTCCTCAAGCAAGGCATTTACTGCTACTGTTTTGCAGGGAGGTTACACTGGGAGAAAGTTATGAGAAAGAGTGATAGGTTATAGGGTGTGTCGCAAGTGGGTAAAGAGAAGGATGAGAACACTGATGAGTTTTCCTTTCTATGGCTCATATCTCCTCAGCAAGGCATTTTACTGCTACTGTTTTGCAGGGGGTTACCTGGGAGGAAAGTCATGAAGAGTGACAGGATTATAGTAGGTGTCATGAAGTGGGTAAGAAAGGATGAGAATATGATGAGGTTTTCCTTTCATAATCATATCTCCTCAAGCAAGGCATTTTACTGCTACTGTTTTGCAGGGAGTTTACATAGGAGAAAGTTATGAGAAAGAGTGATAGGTTATAGGGTGTGTCATGAAGTGGGTAAGAGATGAGAACACTGATGAGTTTTCCTTTCATAATCATATCTCCTCAAGCAAGGCATTTTACTGCTACTGTTTTGCGAGGGTTACATGGAGAAAGTCATGAGAAAAGGTGACAGGTTATAGTGGGTGTCATGAAGTGGGTAAGAGAAGAATGAGAATACTGATGAGTTTCCTTTCATAATCACTGTCTCCTCAAGCAAGGCATTTTACTGCTACTGTTTTGCGAGGGTTACATAGAGGAAAGTTTTGAGAAA
Organism: Ascarosepion bandense; assembly: GCA_037127315.1. Taxonomy (NCBI): domain Eukaryota; kingdom Metazoa; phylum Mollusca; class Cephalopoda; order Sepiida; family Sepiidae; genus Ascarosepion; species Ascarosepion bandense. Next base: position 18,886 of record JBBBDQ010002020.1, read on the forward strand.
GAGTGATAGGTTATAGGGTGTGTCATGGTGGGTAAGAGAAGGATGAGAACACTGATGAGTTTTCCTTTCTTAATCATGTCTCCTCAAGCAAGGCATTTTACTGCTACTGTTTTGCAGGGGGTTATAGGAGGAAAGTCATGAGAAAGAGTGACAGGTTATAGTGGGTGTCATGAAGTGGGTAAGAGAAGGAATGAGAATATACTGATGAGTTTTCCTTTCATAATCATATCTCCTCAAGCAAGGCATTTTACTGCTACTGTTTTGCAGGGGGTTGCATAGGAGGAAAGTTATGAGGAAAGAGTGATAGGTTATGGGGTGTGTCATGAAGTGGGTAAAGAGAAGGATGAGAACACTGATGAGTTTTTCATTCCCTACATAATCATGTCTCCTCAAGCAAGGCATTCCTGTACTGTTTTGCAGAAGTTTACATAGGGGAGGAATTGAGAAGAAGTGATAGGTTGCCAAGGTGTGTCATGAAGTGGGTAAGAAGGATGAGAACACTGATAGGTTTTCCTTTCATAATCATATCTCCTCAAGCAAGGCATTTACTGCTACTGTTTTGCAGGGGGTTACATAGGAGGAAAGTTATGAGAAAGAGTGATAGGTTATGGGGTGTGTCATGAAGTGGGTAAGAGAAGGATGAGAACACTGATGAGTTTTCCTTTCATAATCATATCTCCTCAAGCAAGGCATTTACTGCTACTGTTTTGCAGGGGGTTACATAGGAGGAAAGTTATGAAAAGAGTGATAGGTTATAGGGTGTGTCATGAAGTAGGTGAAAGGATGAGAACACTGATGAGTTTTCCTTTCATAATCATGTCTCCTCAAGCAAGGCGTTTACTGCTACTGTTTTGCAGGGTTACATAGGAGGAAAGTTGTAGAGAAGAGTGATAGGTTATGGGGTGTGTCCATGAAGTAGACAGAGAAGGATGAGAACACTGATGAGTTTTATTTTCTTAATCATATCTCCTCAGGGCTTGAGAGCATTTACTGCTACTGTTTTGCAGGGAGGTTGCATAGGAGGAAAGTTATGAGAAAAAGTGATAAGTTATGGGGTGTGTCATGAAGTGGGTAAGAGAAGGATGAGAACGCATTTGATTTCCTTTCATAATCATATCTCCTCCGTAAGACATTTTACTGCTACTGTTTTGCAGGGGGTTATAGGAGGGTGCTGGGAAAGAGTGATAGGTCATAGGGTGTGTCATGGTGGGTAAAGAGAAGGATGAGAACACTGATGAGTTTTTTTCCTTTCATAATCATGTCTCCTCAAGCAAGGCATTTTACTGCTACTGTTTTGCAGGGGGTTGCATAGGAGGAAATTGTAGAGAAGAGTGATAAGGTTATAGGGTGTGTCCTTAAAGTGGGTAAGAGAAGGATGAGAACACTGATAGGGTTTCCTTTCATAATCATATCTCCTCAAGCAAGGCATTTACTATACTGTTTTGAGGGTTACATAGGAGGAGAGGTGTGAGAAAGAGTGATAGGTTATAGGGTGTCATGAAGTGGGTAAGAGAAGGATGAGAACACTGATGAGTTTTCCTTTCATAATCATAATGTCACCTCAAGCAAAGACACGTTTCTATACTGTTTTGCAGGGGAGGTTACATAGGAGGAAAGTTATGAGAAAGAGTGACAGGTTATAGGGTGTGTAAGTGGGTAAGAGAAGGATGAGAACACTGATGAGTTTCCTTTCATAATCTCCTCAACAGAGCATTTTACTGCTACTGTTTTGCAGGGGGTTACATAGGAGGAGGAACAGAAAAGAGTGATGGGTTATGGGGTGTGTCATGAAGTGGGTAAAGAAGGATGAGAATACTGATGGTTCCTTTCATAATCATATCTCCTCAAGCAAGGCATTTTACTGCTACTGTTTTGGGGGGTTACATGGGAGGAAAAGTTGTGAAAGAGTGATAGGTTATAGGGTGTGTCATGAAGTGGGTAAGAGAAGGATGAGAACACTGATGAGTTTCCTTTCATAATCTGTATCTCCTCAAGCAAGGCATTTTACTGCTGTTTTGAGGGGTTATGGGAGGAAAGTTATGAGAAAGAGTGATAGGTTATGGGGTGTGTCATGAAGTGGGTAAAGAAGAATGAGAACTTTGATGAGTTTTCCTTTCATAATCATATCTCCTCAAGCAAGGCATTTTACTGCTACTGTTTTGAGGGGTTACATAGGAGAAAGTTATGAGAAAGAGTGATGGGTTATAGGGTGTGTCATGAAGTGGGTAAAGAGAAGGATGAGAACACTGATGAGTTTTCCTTTCATAATCATATCTCCTCAAGCAAGGCATTTTACTGCTACTGTTTTGCAGAGGGTTATGGGAGAAGTTGAGAAAGAGTGACAGGTTATAGGTGTCGTAGAGTGGGTAAGAAAGATAAGAATACTGATGAGTTTTTTTCCTTTCACATAATCATATCACCTCAAGCAAGGCATTTTACTGCTGTTTTGCAGGGGGTTACATAGGAGGAAAGTTATGAGAAAAGTGACAGGTTATAAGGGGTGTCATGAAGTGGGTAAGAGAAGGATAAGAATACTGATGAGTTTCCTTTCACCGTCATATCACCTCAAGCAAAAGGCATTTTACTGCTACTGTTTTGCAGGGGGAGTTTACATAGGAGGAAAGTTATGAGGGGGAAAAGAGTGACAGGTTATAGGGTGTGTCATTAAGTGGGTAAGAGAAAGATGAGAACACTGATGAGTTTTCCTTTCATAATCATATCCTCAAGCAAGGCATTTTACTGCTACATTTTTGCAAAGAGTTACATAGGAGGAAAGTTATGAAAAGAGTGACAGGTTATAGTGGGTGTCATGAAGTAGGTGAGAAAGGATGAGAATACTGATGAGTTTTCCTTTCTTAGTCTGCTCACCTCAAGCAAGGCATTTTACTGCTACTGTTGAGCAGGGGGTTAAATATGAAAGTCATGAGAAAGAAGTGAGTTATAGTGGGTGTCCTTCAGAAGTGGGTAAAAGAAGGATGAGAACACTGATGAGTTTTCCTTTCATAATCATATCACCTCAAGCAAGGCATTTTACTGCCACTGTTTGCAGTGGGTTACATAGGAGGAAAGTATAGAAAGAGTGGGACAGGTTACAGTGGGTGTCATGAAGTGGGTAAGAGAAGGGATGAGAATACTGATGAGTTTTCCTTTCATAATCATATCACCTCACAAGGTATTTTACTGCTACTGTTACAGGTGTTAAATATGAGGAAAGTCATGAGAAAGAGTGACAGGTTATAGAATGGGTGTCATGAAGTGGGTAAGAGAAGGATGAGAACACTGGGATGAGTTTTCCTTTCATAATCATATCACCTCAAGCAAGGCATTTCACTTCACTGTTTTGCAGGGGGTTACATAGGAGGAAAGTTATGAGAAAGAGTGACAGGTTATAGTGGGTTTCATGAAGTGGGTAAGAGAAGGATGAGAATACTGATGAGTTTTCCTTTCATAATCATATCACTCTCAAGCAAGGCATTTTACTGCTACTTGTTTTGCAGGGGGTTACATAGGAGGAAAGTTATGAGAAAGAGTGACAGGTTATAGGGGGTGTCATGAAGTGGGTAAGAGAAGGATAAGAATACTGAGGAGTTTTCCTTTCACATCCATCACTCTAAGCAAGGCATTTTACTGCTACTGTTTTGCAGGGGGTTGCGATAGGAGGAAAGCAGAGGTGAGGACAGGTTATAGGGCATGTGAAGTGGGTAAGAGAAGGGATGAGAACACTGATGAGTTTTCCTTTCATAATCATATCAACCTCAAGTAAGGCATTTTAATGTTTACTGTTTTATGGGGTTACATAGGAGGAAAGAGGAGAGAAAGAGTGATAGGTTATAGGCTATGAAGTGGGTAAGAGAAGGATGAGAACACTGATGAGTTTTCCTTTCATAATCATATCTCCTCAAGCAAGGCATTTTACTGCTACTGTTTTGCAGGGGGTTACATAGGGAGGAAAGTTATGAGAAAGAGTGATAGGTTATGCAGGGTGTGTCATGAAGCTGGGTAAGAGAAGGATGAGAACACTGATGAGTTTTCCTTTCATAATCATATCTCCTCAAGCAAGGCATTTTACTCACTGTTTTGCAGGTTACATAGGAGGAAAGTTATGAGAGAAAGAGTGATAGGTTATAGGTGTGTCATGAAGTGGGTAGAGAAGGATGAGAATGACGATGAGTCCCTCTTCATAATCATATCTCCTCAAGCAAGGCATTCACTGCTACTGTTTTGCAGGGGGTTACATAGAGGAAAGTTATGAGAAAGAGTGATAGGTTATAGGGTGTGTCATGAAGTGGGGTAAGAGAAGGATGAGAACACTGATGAGTTTTCTCCTTCAGGACCATCTCCTCAAGCCAAGGCATTTTACTACTACTGTTTTGGTGGGGGTTGGCATAGGGAGGAAAGTTATGAGAAAGTGAGGACAGGTTATAGGGTGGCCATGAAGTGGGTAAGAGAAGGATGAGAACACTGATGAGTTTTCCTTTCATAATCATATCTCCTCATGTATATCATTGCCATTGTTTTGCAGGGGGTTACAGAGGAAAGTTATGAGAAAGAGTGACAGGTGGCGAGGGTGTGTCATGAAGTGGGTAAGAGAAGGATGAGAACACTGATTGTGAGCTTCTTCCTTTCATAATCATATCTCTAAGCAAGGCATTTTACTGCTACTGTTTTGCAGGGGTTGCTATAGAGGAAAGTGAGAAAGAGTGACAGGTTATAGGGTGTGTCATGAAGTGGGTAAGAGAAGGATGAGAACACTGATGAGTTTTCCTTTCATAATCATATCTCCTAAGCAAGGCATTTTACTGCTACTGGTTTTGCAGGGGGTTACATAGGAGGAAAGTTATGAGAAAGAGTGACAGGTTATAATGTGCTTCAAGTGGTAAGAGAAGGATGAATACTGATGAGTTTTCTCTTTCATTAAATCGCATTCTCAAGCAAGTAGCCTACTGCTACTGTTTTGCAGGGGGCCATATAGGAGGAAAGTGGTGAGAAAGAGTGACAGGTTATAGGTGTCATGAAGTGGGTAAGAGAAGGATGAGAATACTGATGAGTTTTCCTTTCAATCATATCACCTCGGCTAAGGCATTTTACTGTTGGGTATTGTTGAGCAGGGGGTTAAATATGTAGAGGAAAAGTCACAGAAAGAGCATTATGCCAGGGTGTCATGTATGGGTAAGAGAAGGATGAGAACACTGATGAGTTTTCCTTTCATAATCATATCACTCAAGCAAGGCATTTTACTGCCACTGTTTTGCAGGGGACAGTATAGGAGGAAAGTTATGAGAAAGAGTGACAGGTTATAGGGTGTGTCATGTGAAGTGGGTAAGAGAAGGATGAGAACACTGATGAGTTTTTCTTCATAATCATATCACCTCAAGCAAGGCATTTTACTGCTACTGTTTTGCAGGGGGTTACATAGGATAGAAAGTTATGAGAAAGAGTGACAGTTGAAAAGGTCATGAAGTGGGTAAGAGAAGGATAAGAATACTGATGAGTTTTCCTTCATAATCATACCTCAAGTAAGGCATTTTACTGCTACCGTTTTGCAGGGGGTTGGCATAGGAGGAAAGTTATGAAAGAGTGACAGGTTATAGGGGTGTGTCATGAAGTGGGTAAGAGAAGGATGAGAACACTGATGAGTTTTCCTTTCATAATCCATATCACCTCAAGCAAGTATCTACTGCTACTGTTTTGCAGGGGGTTACATAGGAGGGAAAGTGAGAAAGAGTGACAGGTTATAGTGGGTGTCATGAAGTGGTGTGAGAAGGATGAGAATACTGATGAGTTTTTCCTTTCATAATCATATCACCTCAAGTTAAAGGCATTTTACTGCTACTGTTGAGCAGGGGTTAAATATGAGAACAATGACAAGAGTGACAGGTTAGTGGTGGGGTGTCATATGGGTAAGAGAAGGATAAGAATACTGATGAGTTTTCCTTTCATAATCATATCACCTCAAGCAAGGCATTTTACTGCTACTGCTTATAGGGTTACATAGAGAAAGTTAAGAGAAAGAGTGACAGTTACAGGGGGTGTCATGAAGTGGGTAAGAGAAGGATAAGAATACTGATGAGTTTTCCTTTCTACAATCACACGTCCGTTAAGGCATTTTACTGCTACTGTTTTGCAGGGGGTTACATAGGAGGAAAGTTGGTGAGAAAGAGTGACAGGTTATAGGGGTGTGTCAGCGGGGTGGGGAGAAGGATGAGAACACTGATGAGTTTTCCTTTCATAATCATATCACCTCAAGCAAGGCATTTTACTGCTACTGTTTTGTGGGTTACATAGGAGGAAAGCAGTGAGAAAGAGTGACAGGTTATAGTGGGTGTCATGAAGTGGGTAAGAGAAGGATGAGAATACTGATGAGTTTTCCTCGGCAATCATATCACCTCAAGCAAGGTATTTTACTGCTACTGTTGAGCAGGGGGTTAAATATGAGGAAAGTCATGAGAAAGAGTGACAGGTTATAGTGGGTGTCATGAAGTGGGTAAGAGAAGGATGGAGAACACTGATGAGTTTTCCTTTTTCATACCGCATCACCTCAAGCAAGGCATTTTACTGCCACTGTTTTGCAGGGGTTGGCATAGGAGGAAAGTTATGAGAAAGAGTGACAGGTTATTAGTGGGCACAAGAAGTGGGTAAGAGAAGGATGAGAATACTGATGAGTTTTCCTTTCATAATCATATCACCTCTCAAGTACATTTTACTGCTACTGTTGAGCAGGGGGTTAAGGCATAGAAAGTCATGAGAAAGAGTGACAGGTTATAGGGTGTGTCATGAAGTGGGTAAGAGAAGGATGAGAACACTGATGAGTTTTCCTTTCATAATCATATCACCTCAAGCAAGGCATTTTACTGCCACTGTTTTGCAGGGGTTACATAGGAGGAAAGTTATGAGAAAGAGTGACAGTTATAGTGGGGTTTCATGAAGTGGCAAGAGAAGGATGAGAATACTGATGAGTTTTCCTTTCATAATCATATCACCTCAAGCAAGGCATTTTACTGCTACTGTTTTGCAGGGGGTTAAATATGAGGAAAGCCCATGAGAAAGAGTGACAGGTTATAGGGTGTCATGAAGTGGGTAAAAGAGAAGGATGAGAACACTGATGAGTTTTCTTTCATAATCATATCACCTCAAGCAAGGCATTTTACTGCCACTGTTTTTGTAGGTGTGTCATATAGGAGGAAAGTTATGAGAAAGAGTGACAGGTTATAGTGGGTGTCATGAAGTGGGTAAGAGAAGGATGAGAATACTGATGAGTTTTCCTTTCATAATCATATCACCAAGCAAGGCATTTTACTGCTACTGTTGAGCAGGGGGGTTAAATATGGAGAAAGTCAGAGAAAGAGGATATAGTTATAGTGGGTGTCAAGAAGTGGGTAAGAGAAGGATGAGAACACTGATGAGTTTTCTCTTTCATCATATCACCTCAAGCAAGGCATTTTACTGCCACTGTTTTGCAGGGGTTACATAGGAGGAAAGTTAAGAGAAAGAGTGACAGGTTATAGTGGGTGTCATGAAGTGGGCAAGAGAAGTGATGAGAATACTGATGAGTTTTCCTTTCATAATCATATCACCTCAAGCAAGGCATTTTACTGCTACTGTTTTGCAGGGGGTTACATAGGAGGAAAGTTATGAGAAAGAGTGACAGGTTATAGTGGGTGTCATGAAGTGGGTAAGAGAAGGATGAGAACACTGATGAGTTTTCCTTTCATAATCATATCACCTCAAGCAAGGCATTTTTATTGCCACTGTTTTGTGCAGGGGGTTACATAGGAGGAAAGTTATGAGAAAGAGTGACAGGTTACAGTGGGTGTCATGAAGTGGGTAAGAGAAGGATGAGAACACTGATGAGTTTTCCTTTCATAATCATATCACCTCAAGCAAGGCATTTTACTGCTACTGTTTTGCAGGGGGTTACATAGGAGGAAAGTTATGAGAAAGAGTGACAGGTTATAGTGGGTGTCATGAAGTGGGTAAGAGAAGGATGAGAACACTGATGAGTTTTCCTTTCATAATCATATCACCTCAAGCAAGGCATTTTACTGCTACTGTTGAGCAGGGGGTTAAATATGAGGAAAGTCATGAGAAAGAGTGACAGGTTATAGTGGGTGTCATGAAGTGGGTAAGAGAAGGATGAGAACACTGATGAGTTTTCCTTTCATAATCATATCACCTCAAGCAAGGCATTTTACTGCCACTGTTTTGCAGTGGGTTACATAGGAGGAAAGTTATGAGAAAGAGTGACAGGTTATAGGGGGTGTCATGAAGTGGGTAAGAGAAGGATGAGAATACTGATGAGTTTTCCTTTCATAATTATATCACCTCAAGCAAGGCATTTTACTGCCACTGTTTTGCAGGGGGTTACATAGGAGGAAAGTTATGAGAAAGAGTGACAGGTTATAGGGGGTGTCATGAAGTGGGTAAGAGAAGGATGAGAATACTGATGAGTTTTCCTTTCATAATCATATCACCTCAAGCAAGGCATTTTACTGCTACCGTTTTGCAGGGGGTTACATAGGAGGAAAGTTATGAGAAAGAGTGACAGGTTATAGGGGGTGTCATGAAGTAGGTAAGAGAAGGATGAGAATACTGATGAGTTTTCCTTTCATAATCATATCACCTCAAGCAAGGCATTTTACTGCCACTGTTTTGCAGGGGGTTACATAGGAGGAAAGTTATGAGAAAGAGTGACAGGTTATAGGGGGTGTCATGAAGTGGGTAAGAGAAGGATGAGAATACTGATGAGTTTTCCTTTCATAATCATATCACCTCAAGCAAGGCATTTTACTGCTACTGTTTTGCAGGGGGTTACATAGGAGGAAAGTTATGAGAAAGAGTGACAGGCTATAAAGTGTGTCAGGAAGTGGGTAAGAGAAAGATGAGAATACTGATGGGAATGGAGTGGACGGAGAAAGAAGCATGAGAGAGAGGATGCAGGCTAGTGAAACAGGAGATGACTATTGACTTTACATTTAAATTCTTGGAGACTGTAGCTGTCGGGGAATGGTTCTCTATTGATAGAGTTTGAGACGGTACACGAGGAGTGCAAAAAGGTCGGTTTTGTAATGTCATTCCCACAAAATTTCATGTAAGCTAATCCGACGACGAATAAAACGATGTTTTTTGCACAATGAACTAACAGGACAGAATTAATTTTCAAATTTGAATTAATTTAAATCAAATTTCAAAAATCGATAAAAAGTCTTTATGCTAAAATGTCAAGTAACATTTTAGAAAGACCACTCGTTTGCTTTCAGGCCCCGCAGCGCCATAGTATTGGAGTGACTGAAGGTTGATACGTTAGATTTTTCTTGACATTATACTTGTTTCAAAGTTCACGTAGAATTTTGAGTTATTATTTTGTGCCAAGTGATTGAATCTCAAATGCAGTTTAGACGAAATAGTCGCTGACCATTTAATGACATTATCGATCCGATCTTTTTGCGTTTCAAAACGATTTCAGATGCAAAGAATGAAAAAAAAAATAGGGAAAGACACTCGGAGATATTTCGACACAGCTACAAGCAGATATCTTTATATCTTTTTAATTTGAAATGTAAGAACGATATCTTGTTTGACCTTTCATTGATATCTGCAGCTGACAACTTATACAGGACTATTTTAAAAGTGAGAGGAGCCTTGTTTTAAACGAACCCATGCTCTTTGTGGCACGATAACTAGGCAGGAAACACATCGTAAAGTGCAGCCTTAAACAATGAAAGTTATTAGCGAAAGGAGTTAATTAGGAAAACTAATTAGGAGTATGCGTTGTGGTGCAGTGGATATCGGCTCGGAACGAGAAATCGGGGAGCCGAGTTCGAATTCAAGTTGAATTCATTGCATTCACTTACGCGCAAATACCCTTGGGAAAGATATTAATCCGTCTATTCCTTCCAGTTATGGGTTAAATAACAGGACAGACTGGGTTCTCTAGTCTTGGCTGGCAACCAGTCTACCGCAAAAAGCAATGGCAACCTACTGCGGGATAATCTTCTGCCCAGTCAGTCATGTTTCGAAAGAGAAATTATCGCCCAAGCGTGTTTCACGTATGGCACTTAACTGACTGAATTAGGAGTGGATAAATTCATTTAGACCACTATTCGGGTGCAAACCTGAAATTGATTTAAGTTTAGCCCAATGCGATAGATCAATTATTTACAGTGTTCAGACTGTTGTTCACAACTTGCTGTTGAGCAGTTTTCGCACTGAAGGTTATCATCGTGCTATGTCGGTTGCTAATCGACTTAACGCACCCAAAATGTTAGGAACTTGGTAATCTTCCACTGAAAGCTGAGTCCTTAGTATTTGGCTAATTGCCGACTAATATCAACTGCCTAGTAGTTCTACTGAACTCCACTAGAACTTTAAAGAACTCCTATAAACTTCCCCAAGAACTCCTAAAGAACTTCTCCCGTCAATTTCCTGTTAACTCTTATTAATATATTAGGGAGAGTCCATTATCTGAGGAATAGGTGTGTTTCCCCATAACACATCTTCATTGTCATATTAACATTTCGGCTGTTGTACGCTTCGACCTTCTTCAGGTGATTGAAAGTTTGAACCAAACCCGTCATTTTAATCACCGGGGTAGATTATTCGCAAGGACACTTATGCTCAGTGGATAAAAACGTTGGTCGAATCCAGTGACTTGACCCAAAGAGTTGTGAGTTCAATACTTGGCAACACCAGTGGCGAATAAAAAACTTAGAGAGTTAAGTTAAATAAACAAAAATAAAATATCCAGAAGTAGCATGACTCGTGAAACGAGAACAATATACCCCAGTAATCGAAATAAAGGGTTCGTTTCAAAATTCCTGAAGAAGGTCGAAGCGTACAACGGCCGGAATGTCATGAATTTGACGATAAAGATGAGGACAACAGTCCGAACGTTGTAAATATTTCATCTCAGAAATATCGACATATAACGGTCGATCAAAATCGACAAAATCTCAAAGAATTAGGAAATTAAAATTTCAGTTTGCGATCATAACTTTTGATAAATTTGATATCTTTGTAGATTTTGCCCCTAAAAGCGTGTTACGATACACGGTAAATCCCACGTTTTGGGGCTTCCGAGAGGGATGGGATCAAAATTTGATATGGTCACTCTCTTTAGGACGTGGACTAAACAAAACAATATTTTATGATATATGTGTACACACACACACACACACACACACACACACACACACACAAATTTATAAAGAAAGTATATGACTACACAAAAATAGAATGGCAGTTACCTAATATAGAAAGATTGTTATAGGGACTTTTAAGGTTAAAAATAATTGTAGTGTAGATCATAGATTTCATTAAGTTATCACATTATATCAATAAATTGATTATTGATATGAATGAACCACTAAAAGGATAGATAAAAAAATTAAAATGAGAATTTTAGGCAGAAGAAGTATCCGTGGATCGGGAAATCAAACTCAGAATTTGTGATTAGTTGCTATCTAAAATCATGGGTTCAGAAAATGTAAGGGTTAAAAAATTAGATCTATATGGTCGTTTTAATTAATACTCTAAAGGGGTGGAAAGCTTGTATCAGACAGATTAATTTTGGATTACGATTAGGAGGGTTTTCATATTATAATGTCTAATTATTTGCAAAAGAACAGGGGTCTAAGAGCTAAGGAGTTATGGAGTTATGGAACTATTAAACGTGCCATCTTTTTCTTTAGCGGCGACGATTACAAAACCTAGTCACAAGTCAAGCCCCCCCTGCTATCAGACGTCAAATAGGAATTTCTTTGTTTGAAAGATCCATAATGGCTTATGGTTATACCAAGTCGAAACACCGGTTTTCGTATGCTCACCGTAGTTAAGCAACGTTCAGCCTAGTTAGTACTTAGATGAGTAACCTATTAGGAATAGAAAGTTGATTAAGCTGGAATAAATAATTCTATTTTAATAATGTGTTATGAAATTATTTGAAACAATCTTTTTATCAAGGTATTTCATATGTTTTTATTATGTCACCAAATTTAATCCGATTCAGGTTACCGCCATTTTTTAGTGAAGAAATTGAAATTGTTGTTACTACTCATCAGGTTATGTAAATAATTTTGTATAATCTTGTTTACATAATAATTGAAATCTAATAATTATAAACTATTTATTTTAGTACAAGGTAAAAACTAAAAAATAAATGACGTTTATGGAATTCATTATTAAATAACGTGTAAATTTGTGATCTCTATAATCTCGACTGCAGCCGATGAAATAGGTAGGTAGGTAGGTAGCTGAAATGGTGGTCAGACATTTGGTTACTTGGTCCTGTTTTTGGATGAGTTTTTATTTACGAAATTTTCGACAAGAAATTCATTTTATCACCTGTATTTTTAACCACTACTGAATATAGCTGGATGTCAGTTATGATCAATATGTCATGCCACAGTAAATAACGAATTTTGAAAACGAAAAGTATTTTAAGCAAGAGTGTGTTTTTTTAAATAAAAATAAAGGATACATTTTTTTTTCACAAGTAATCTTACATTTCAAAAGTAGACTGTAAAGAGTAAGCATTAAAACGATGCGGTATCTGATTTTCAGTCAATTCAAATAGAATCATTTTTTTTTATAATCATATCGCCCCAAACAAAGCATTTTACTGCCACTGTTTTGCAGGGGGGATACTTAGGATGAAAGTTATGAGAAAGAGTGACAGGTTATAGGGGGTGTCAGGAAGTGGGTAAGAGAAGGATAAGAATACTGATGAGAGTGGAGTGGACGGAGAAAAGAGCATGAGAGAGAGGGTGCAAGTTAGTGAGATAGGATATGACTATTGACTTTAGATATAAATTCTTGGAGATTGTAGCTGTCTGGAAAGCAAGTAAATGGAAGGGAATTCCACAGGCGGAAAGTGCGAGAAAAGAAGCTGATGGATTAGAGTTTGCATTTACAATTTATTGGTTTCACAGTAAAAGGGTGGGACCTAGTTGCTAATCTTGTTGCTCGAGTAAATTCATATATAGGAGGTACGAGTGAGCTAAGTTCATCGAAGCAGAAGCCGTAAAAGTAATTGTAGAAGAGACACAGGGAATCCACATTGCGCCGGTGAGAAAGCGACTGTATCTGAGCTGCCAAGTCGGGACTATCACATTACAGATTCTCCGTTGGATTTTGTCAGGGACACCTAGGTGGATAGCAGGAGCACCCGACCAGATATGGCAGCAGTATTCAATGCGCTGGCGGATGGTAGATTTATATATGTGCAGGGTTGTTTCAGGCGGAAAAAACTTCTTGGACCTACACAGAGAACCGACCTTCTTAGCAGCGGATTTAGCTATGGATTCTATATAGTCATTCCACTATATAGTCTGTTGTGAGAGTTAAGCCAAGGAGGCGCAGTGTTTTGCTTTCAGGGAGACTATTTGTTTAAATAATTCAGCTTTTCTATTCCAGACAAATAGCAATCTTCAAAGCAAAACTAAGCTTAACCGAAAGAACTTAGATTTTAATTAGATTTTGCGATATCTTCGAAAAATTCTTTCCCAATCACTCATTGCTGGTGATCTTTTTGGATCATTTTGTTCATTCTCATACGTGGATTTAAATATATGAAACCAACCTCCCCTCCTCCGCCTCCTCCTTCTTCTATGTGCCGTGTCCCTTCAGGACGTAAGCGGTATTAGCCTTCTATATCTCCCTATTCCTAGCGACTCTTAGCACGCTTTCTCCTGTTACTTCACCTAAACTCCGCTCTGCCATACATTTGCTCAAGCCCATAAAGTATGCTTTCCCTCTATCTGACCTGTGAGTATCCGATTCTCCAAGCCCTTCTTCTTCATTACATGTCACAGGAACTTTAGCTGTCCTTTCTTGATGTTAAGTATTAGTTTCCTTTTCGTTTCCATCCGCTTCAAAACCTCATCGTTACTCATAGGTTCGATCCATGGTATGCTCAGCATCCTTCTGTAGAACCACATTTCTGTTACTTCAAGTCTCTCCTTCATCTGTGATGTCCAGCATTCACTACCATATGGAAGAACAGACATCACATAGCAACCCAGTACGTTTTTCTTTGTTTCTAGCGACAATTAGAGTAGATAGACTAAACTATCGCCCGGTTCACACTCCATCTACGTCTATTGAGCAGGTGAAGAGGCTCATCCCTTGTTTCCTGGTTAGGATATGGTTTCCGGCTTTCTCTTTTCCAATCTTTTTACTCCTACGTAGCCCCCTGTGCATCAGTGGCGTTATCGCTTTGCTTGGGGTGATATGATTAAAAAAAATGTTTCTGTCTTTCAGTACTCTGTTTATCTTATGCATCTTATGCAATTAGCCTTCGGATCTCAGTGTCACACTTTCCGTATTCTGTTAGAACACTTCCCATGTATTTAAATTTCTGTCTCTGCTTGATTTTAGTATCCCCCACTTGTGGTTGGCATTTTGGGTTCCTCTTTTTACTAATGGCCATGCATGCAGTTTTCTTTTAGTTTATGTTTAGTCCTTTCTTTCCGCTTTCTTTAGTCCTTCTGTAGTAGGTCTCGTAGTTGCCTTTTCGTGTTTTCTATCCGCCTTATATCATCTGCGTATCTTATATGGTTCAGATTGTGGCCGCCAATGACGAATCCTGCTATGACTTCTAGGGCTCTCAGAATTGATTCGCTGTATAAGCTGAATAGATTTGGTAAGAAAACACATACTTGACTTACACCTCTTTCTTTTATCAACTGAACTGGTTTCCTGTCCGCATGCAGATGGTTTTCTGCCAGTAGACGTTATTGAGTACTGTAATATCTTTCTCAAATATATCTAGGTTGCTGGGCATTTTTATCAAGTCTTTGGGGCGTACTAAGTCGAATGCCTTTTCGTAGTCTATAAAACACAGTTATACGTCCTTTTTAATGTGTACTTTCTACAAAGTCAGTCAGTCATACGTGATGCACGCTTTGGGCGATCATGTCCAAAAAGACATGACTGACTTGGCAGAAGATTATCCCGCAGTAGGTTGCCATTGCTTTATGCGGTAGACTGGTTGCCAGCCAAGGCTATAGAATCCAGGCTGTCCTGTTATTTAACACATAACTGGAATGAAGAGGCGGATTAATACATTTCCCAAGGGTATTTGCGCGTAAGTGAATGCAAGGAATTCATCTGGAATTCGAAAAAGGCCAAACTGAAAACTCTCCTTGCTTCAACAGCATTGACTTCAAATTTAAACTCACACAAAATGTAATGACTCATTTCACAAAATACTCATTTTATGGGAGAAAAAACTTTTCCGATGAACGAACAGACAATTTGAAAACGTCGGTAGAATTTTTTAACCGATACGAGTAGAGAGACAAAAAACGGTCGTAGGGTTTATTTTTTGGGAGTGGAAAAGTACTAGAAAATCCACAAAAGGTTTGTGAATGTTTATGGAAAGGCTGCACTTGATGTAAGCACAGTAAGAATAAATACTACATGTATTTAAAATAATTTTGAGTTTTATTCTTTTACGTGCCGTGTTCATTCAGGACGTTGACTTTCCACAATTCCTGTTCTTTGTAACTCTTAATAAATTTTGTCTTTTTGCAATCTCTACCAAATCTCCCTCCGCCGTTCATTCATCCAAACTCGCCAGGTAAGTCATGCCTTGTTAACTTCTGTCTCCTTTGCCTTCGATCTGTCCTGTGAGTATCAAAATCTTCATGCCCTCTTCCTCATTATTTGCTCTAGAAATTTCAGCTGTCTCTGCTTGATGCCAAGTATGGATGTTCTTTTTATTTTTATTGTCTCTGGAACTTCGGTCATGGTATTCTCAGCATAATTCCGAAGAACTACACTTCAGTTGCTTCAAGCCTCTTCTTCATCTGTATTAAAATTATCCAGCCTTCATTATCATATAAAAGTACCGATATTACTTAGCAGTTCAGTAATACCAAATCATAAATCGTTGTCAATCAGTCATTTCATGTGTTACCACCCAATACAACAGTAAAATGGCCAGATATACATTAGAAAATAATACAATAAATTAAACATCTGAAAATATAAATAACTAGCAGTATAGCCCGGCGTTGCTCGGGTGTAATGAAAGCTTTAAAACTAATTCATGGTCCTGGAGATCAGACTCTTTGGACGTTGGCACGAATGACTAAAAAGCAATAGTTGTTTTCAGTTAAAGCAAAACCGTAGACTGAAAGAAAAATGAATGGATGTAAGTCAAATTTTGAAGTTTGGTGAGAATCAGATAAAAATTGTGGTTTTGTATAAAGGACATACAGACATATAAACAGACACACACACAAACATCTTGCCTTTTATATATATATATATATATATTATCGATTTTCTGCACTATTATAAGAACTGCAACCTTGAAACTTCTGAATATCGTTTCTTATGTCTTCGTCTATGAGTGTATCAAATTTGATTAAAATCGGACCACTCCTTCTATAACCCGATTTTTTCGATTATCGATTTTCGATATTTATCGTGGATACCGCGACACAAAATCTAGTTAAGAACACTCGCAGACGCTTATAGTACAACTGTGTAAATTTTCAAGAAAATCGGTTCAGCCGTTTCGGAGACTATAGGTAACGGACACACACACACACACACACACACACACACACACACACACACACACACACACGCACACAAACACACAGACAAAGTTCCAGTTATAAAATAAGTTTAGATTTTGTTAGTAATAGATCAGAAATCGTTGTGAATTCGGATATTAATGAGGTAAAAAATTAATTCAAAGAGATTCAGAAGCCGACAGTTTTTCATGTTTATTAATGATAAAAACAGAAATCAAATTAAATATTAGCGAGTATTATTTTCAAACAAGCAAGTTAACAAATCCACTAAGTGTTCGAAAAGAAGAAATATAAAAAGAAAAGAAGACATTTACTCGATTAAAAAAAACGCCAGAACGCTTTGTGGGCGGAAGTGTGTTAATGAAACCACATAATGGCTAACTGCAGAAAATTGTTTTTTTCTTTGTTTTTGTTGTTAAAGAGGCGTCCGTTTGTTTAAAAAAAAAAATGGCCGACAGAACTCATCTGCAACTTTGTCTCTCTTATATTTACCTTAAACTTTAGAATCCAGTCTTCTAAATGGAGAAAAAAAAAAAAGAAAAAAAGGAAATTACAGCGGGGGAGTATGTTGTTAAATTTTATAAGATATCGCGAGATCTCATATAATGATAATGGTTGAAGAACAGTCATAGAATTTGTACTCAATTATTCTATGAGCCGCCTTCCTTTAGGATGTGGCTGATAATGGCTCTCCACGACTACCGTTCCTTTGTAGCTCTTCGTATTGTGTGTCTTTTTTATCTCTTCTAATCTCTGTTCTGCTATATGAATAAAATGTGTATAATTGTCATTTTTTTTCTTTACATACAAATTTTCTTTTTCTATGTGTCATGTCCTTTCAGGACGTAGGCGAACATGGCCTTCCACGTCTTCCTATCCCTGCTGGCTCTTAGCACGCTTTCTCCTGTTACGCAACCCAAACCCCGCTCTGCCATCCACTTGCTCACGCCCGTCAAGTATGTTACACATCGCTCTTCCCTGCCTCTCTGTCGGTTTTCTAGTTGTTTATTTGTAGTATTTTCCTTTCATTTTCTTCAGGAAATGTAAAAAGCTTGCACGTTACTTTTTATAGACAAAAAGCAATATAAGAAAACATATTACGATTTTCTCGAAGAATGTTTTCATACACAAGAATGACGGTTATACAACGGCGAACATTTCTAAATGGCATCAAAATGATATAGAATCCTTTTTTGTTTGCGATCAATAAGAGGCTATGTTCAAAATTAAGTCGACCACATACAGTATCATGAAGTGATTAATATCTACCAATATGTACGTGCATCAACTCATAAATAGACGGAACTGTTTGGAGGCCGTCAATCGCTTCTGCTAACATTCATCGTTTGTTAATTTGTTTTTTATTTAATTTTTATTTTGTTTATTTTATTTTCGTTTATTTGGCTTTTACTCTGTGTGTGTGTCTATGTGTCTGTGAGTGTGTGCGTGTGTGTTTGTGCGTGCCCGAGTGCATGCACGTATATATGTGTAACCACGATCCCACCATCCGAAACATGGACCTTACACCCTCGTCTGCGATCTCGAATAAAGACAATCCCATCTTCCTCCTCCTCTTCCACTCTGGAGATAGGTGTTTGTATATTTGTGGTACGTCTCTTTCCCTCTCGGGTGCATTCCAGGTGTAAATCCCGCTGGTTGCCCCTCGGCAGCCAAGGGTCACCTCAGCTCAGCTCTCAACACTTTGACGTCTCTGAAGGATACCCAGGGCGAAGTCTATCTGTATGATCTGGAGTGAGACACATAGTCTCACACAACCATTTGGAAGTGTAATGAAATTGATCCTCCCAAAGTGTCTCACCTTTGTGTCAGACGGAGCTAAACTTAGTTCCATCTTTGCGTCTATCAAAAAATAGTCTTTATTCATAAAGACAGCAATGGCAGCCAAGATATGTCAACAAGTAAAGACTTCTGGATTAATAAAATTCTGTTTTTATTGCTGCGATTTGTAAGTCTCTATTCCCTTTTATAGATTTTACAAAATAATCTAAATCGACGAAAAGCTTGTTTATTTTGTGGCTACCATTCTGTCTGAGCATCTACTATTGCATGAATCAGGAACACGAAACCTCATCAAAATGAAAATCGTGTCCTTTCAGGTGCCATCGTGCATAAAAATCTATAAACCTATTCTTGACATTAAAATGCCCAACATTTTTTATTTCCTAATCTATTTTAACTTGCTGGCTGTTCTTTTTTGTTGGAGAAAATCGTACACAAATCAATAAAGATATCTCCGTGTCTCTTATGGCCGATATAATCAATATGGCGATTTTAAAAATATATTTTTGTTATTTCAGTCGGAGAAAGATCAAAGATTCGTGGCCTTGTGCTGTTTTAGTTTTTATTTCAAACGCTTTGTTCATTTAATTCTTTTTAAGCTATTGAATTTCCTTTTTATCAAATCTTATTAAGTTTTCAATATTTAAATATCTTTTAAAATTTATTTTTTCTTTAAATCTTCAATTCAGTTTTCGGTCTTTCTTGAGGTTTGCAATCTTTTCTGTCGTTCTTTTTCCTTTTCAAACATTTTCTTTCTTTTCTCCTTTTTCTTCTGTTTGCAATCGCTTTGTTTTTTTTATTCATTTTTCAAACACTTTCTTTCTTTTCTCCTTTTTCTTCTGTTTGCAATCGGTTTATTTTTTCATTCATTTCTCAAACACTTTCTTTATTTTCTTCTTTTCTTCCGTTTGCTATCGGTTTGTTTTTTCATTCATTTTTCAAACACTTTCTTTCTTTTCACCTTTTTCTTCCGTTTGCAATCGGTTTATTTTTTCATTCATTTCTCAAACACTTTCTTTATTTTCTTCTTTTCTTCCGTTTGCTATCGGTTTGTTTTTTCATTCATTTTTCAAACACTTTCTTTCTTTTCACCTTTTTCTTCCGTTTGCAATCGGTTTATTTTTTCATTCATTTCTCAAACACTTTATTTCTTTTCTCCTTTTTTCTTCCGTTTGCAATCGCTTTGTTTTTTTATTCATTTTTCAAACACTTTCTTTCTTTTCACCTTTTTCTTTTGTTTACAATCGCTTTGTTTTTTCATTCATTTTTCAAACCCTTTCTGTCATTTTGTTTTTATAAGTTTTAAATCCCTTTACTTTTTTCTTTACTTCTCTCTTTTATTTACGCCATTTTTTTTAGTTTTCTTGCGACTCTAGTGACGTAACTTATTTACGCGCCTTTTCCATTTCCATTTATCATACGGACCGAAGACGTGAATGTATTATTCAGTATTTTTTAACGACCTCCATTTCGACACACAACTTGACCTTGATGCACCGCCTTGCCTATCTTTTCTCATTACCCCTCATTCTCTCTGACTAAATTATATACAACTAGATTTTCTTACGTACCAAGCGAACTTGTTTCTTTAAACAACTTTCCAAACGACTTAACTATGTTATTAGTAGTACCGATAGACTTTATTCGATTTAGTATTTTTTTTAGCTTAGCATTACCGCTTTATTATATATTTTATTTACCTGATTTAGATTGACTAATTACTTATTCTGTCATATTTTGTAATTAGTATGAAATGTTGTGCGTAAATGAATAAATATACATATTATCTTACGTCGAAGGCACGGATCGGGGTAAAATGCGTTACGCAATCATCAGGTGCATATTACGAACTGTCCGTTAAAGAGATTTGAATTTAACTTAAATTCAAATCTCTTCAAACGAAAGTTCGTTATATAGACCAGATGATTGCGTAACGCATGAATCAGGCACGCCAAACCTGGCAAAGATTCCATGCAAGAAATTTACTGCTACCCTGGTAGTTGGTCTTCTGCATTTCAACATTTCATGGCCACTTGATATAAGTGTCGATCACCACCAGATAATATACTGTATTTAATGGCTCAGTGAAATATACGAATTGACATGGCAAAGGACGCGTTCGAGAGGTTGAGTAAAGTACTAAGACACAGGAAAATTTCACTAGAAACAAAGAAAAGGGTGCTGGATTGCTATGTGATGTCAGTTCTTCAATACGGCAGTGAATGCTGGACAATATCATCGAAAATGAGGACAAAACATGAAGCATCGGAAATTTGGTTCTACAGAAGGATGCTGCGGATATCGTGGACTGAGCATGCAAGCAACGATGAGGTGTTGGAAAGAATGGCAACGAAAAGGAAATTAATACTGAGCATCAGAAAGAGACAACTGAAGTTCCTGGGACATGCAATGAGGAAGGTGAGCTTGGAGAACTTGATACTGACAGGCCAGATAGAAGGAAAAAGAGACAGAGGAAGGCAGCGGATAACATATTTGCAAGGCCTGATCAGGTGGATGACGGAACGGGGTTGCGAGGAGTAACAGGAGCACACATACCAAGAGCCACCAGGGATAGGGAGACGTGGAGAACCATGATCGCCTAGGTCCTGAAGGAAAGGGCACATAGAAGAAGTGTAGAATCTCATAAGGGATTTCATTCTATAAATTCCAGGTTGACTAACGTGGAATTTCTTTAACATGCGTTTTCGCAATGATGTTGGAATTATATATACAGTGGAACCTTTGCTTACGAAAGTCTATACATACGAAATTTTCAGGTTACGAAACGCATCTTCGGAAAAATATTGCCTCTTGTTACGAAAGAAATTTCATGATACGAAAGGTGAAATTTTCAAAAGACACGCTGCTACTCGCAGCTCCCAGAATCCACCTTATTGCCTCCTCGTCTCTCACTCACCCCACTCACCCAACCCCAAAGGTAAATTTATTTTTTATTCTTTACTTTATTCTTTGTTTTTTATTCTTTACATTATGTACAAATCTCATTTTTATATTTATTGTGCAATAATCTAATTCTAACATGAATTTCTTACAGGTTTTGATGCATTTTTATAATTTATTTGGGGAGCTTGGAACCAATTAGGGCATTTATAGGGTAAAAAGCGTCTCTACTTACAAAATTTTCAAGTTACGAAACGACTTCCCTAACGAATTAATTTCCTAAGTAGAGCTCCCACTGTCTATTGTTCATTTTTAATTCAAATTGACTAAATTATCTAAAAATCTTCAACTTTCTTTCTTTTTTCTTTTCTCGTCTTTCTTTCTGTGTTTACTTTTGCCTGATGAAGGCATTCGTAAACATTTGGCCTCAGTTCTTTGTCCTAAAATCTACATGTTAATATCTTTCCACGTGTTTTACTCTACGTAAAAGCACAATTCTTATTGCCAATTTCCAAAGCACGTAGACGTTTTGTACAGTTATATTTGGCGCTACACATTGATTGAAACATACATTCAGTAACTTGATATTCAAGTGGCTATCTTATTCATCTAGCTATACAGATCTGTGAGTTATAGTTCTTTTGTCATTATGTATTTTTTTTTTTTGCATGCAACAAAGCAACCCAGAAGGATCTACGCATGCGTGCTATTGTACTCAGTCAGATTATCTTCATTTATTTTTCGTTCTTTTTTCAAAATCCCAACCGTCGGAGTATTAATGGTTGACGATGAGTCTAACCTATTGGCATCCAGTACATAAGGCTTTTCTTAAAATACCGATTGCCTTTACTCATGTTAAATAACTATCGATTTTTCCCTTATGTTTCGATTCAAGATATAAGTGGAGCATAGCATTACGCATGCGTGACGTTGACGTACGAAACATGGAATCAGAAATAGTGGAGAGACTGACAGAAGACGGCAGCAAGATGTGAGCCACAAACAAATTTTTCTGAAAAGAATAATAAATGATGACAATACTCTTGATGAGTCATTTGTAACACACACTTTTTAAAATTTGAATGTTTTTTCCAGATAATATATGATGGGCTATGCAAAACATTGGATAAAACATTATTGATGTTTAAACTGGAATTCCGTCACAGTATTTGAATGACATGAATTACACAAAAGAAATGTACAACTATTTGCAGGCATTCATTAAATAATATTCATTAATCTAGCAAGAATCTTGATAGTCTTTGATCTGAATTCTTTTTTTATCATTTAACCTTAAGCAAAGAAATGAAGTCCCTAAGATGCAAAGGGATACAGAATATGAAAGAATATTCGAGAAAATAGGAGAAAGAACTAGAATAGATGAACACAAATTCAGAAGACAAAATGTAACGGTTGGCACTGCATTTACATGTTTGGAGATTGACTGGGAAGCAAGAAGCCGAAAGAAAATTCCACAAACTACAGAGTGATTGAAAACTAACTCCTTATTTTATGTAGTGTCATGACTTAACACCTTTTGACGTTTTTACTTTGGAGTTAGTTAAAGGAGGAAGCCTACTTTATTAAACCAAGACTTTGAAAGAATTTGAAAGGTGAACACAAGAAGATATGTCTTCCATCCTACGAAAATTCCTGGAGAAATCTTCTCTTCTTCTATGTGCCCTGTCCCTTCAGGACATAGGCGATCATGGTTCTCCACGTTTCCCTATCCCTGGTGGCTCTTGGTATGTTTGCTCCTGTTACTCCTCGCAACCCCTGTTCCGTCATCCACCTGATCAGGCCTTGCAAATATGTTATCCGCTGCCTTCCTCTGTCTCTCTTTCCTTCTATCTGTCCAGTCAGGCTCAGGTTCTCCAAGCTCTCCTTCCTTATTGTGTGTCCCAGGAACGTCAGTTGTCTCTTCCTGATGCTCTGTATTAATTTCCTTTTTGTTGCCATTCTTTCCAACACCTCATCGTTGCTTGCATGCTCAGACCACGGTATCCGCAGCATCCTTCTGTAGAACCACATTTCCGATGCTTCAAGTTTTGTTCACATTTTCGATGATATTGTCCAGCATTTATTGCCATATTGAAAAACTGACATCACATAGCAATCCAGCACCCTTTTCTTTGTTTCTAGTGAAATTTTCCTGTGTCTTAGTACTTTACTCAGCTTCTGGAACGCGCAGTTGACGCAATTCCTAGGCGGTTCGAGAAGCTGGCAGCAAAATCCGGTGCCCATAGCGAATTAAAAAAAAACTCATGCTAAATGCTTTCCTTTTATATCCATGTCTTGTAAAAATTATAATTAATAAACAAATTATATGTGTTTTAAAATAGGGAGTTAATTTTTCAGTTATCCTGTTGAGGTGCAACAAACATAACTGTCATTATACGACTTACGATTATATGTAATCAATTCCACTGCCAATTTAGTATTGCGTTTAAATTCATAAGGTGAATCTACCAAAGAGGAAAGTTCATTGGAAACAATTTTTTCAAGACATTTTTGTAAGTAAAAATGGTAAATTTTCGTTTAAGGAACCGAAGGCTAATATCCCTTATATACGCAAACAGTAACACACGCAAATAACTTATTTTTTTCACTTGTTTCAATGTCAATAAATTTCTTCTGAAATAAAGTACTGAAAAAAAAAAAACCTGTACTAATTTTCTGCACGGACCTTTCTGTAAAGGAAGTAAATAGGCCCAAATTTTCTTCCTACGCCTAAAATCATTCTGCAGCGAATGACTCTCACTAAGCTGGTAATGGCTGACAAAAAGAGCGAGAAGTCCAATTTTTTTCTGGTTGTTAACAAAAAAGGTCGGTTTTTTCAATATCTAATTGGTGATTTGTGTTCAGCATATACATTTGCACAGAAATAAGACTATTTTGGAAACATTTACAGGAATATTAGCCTTCAGGACCTAAAACGAAAATTTACCGTAAAAATCTTAAACAAGCTCAATGTAGTGTTAAACAAAATTGCTTATTATTTTGTACGAGTTAAGTATCTTCTGTCTTACGTTTTATAAATCTTATTTATTGATTCTGTGGTAATTTATTGCTACTTTACACTTTTGTTAATTTTGCTGCCGAAGCAATGACACAAATGTAACTAAAAACTGCGGGACTCTTACACAGGGTGCGATCAATAAACTGTCATCTAAGTTACACAAAAATTAAAATAACACTGACATCTCATATGAACGGATATATTTACCAAAATTACACAAAAATATCTTGAAATACTAAAGAGTAAATTTATTCAATAAATTCGCTACTAGCTTCAATCACAGCCTTCATACGACTTTGGAATTGTTTGCAACTCTTCTGGACGGTCTCCTGGTTTATTTGGTAAATGTTGCCATAATACTTGCCTTCATTTCATCTTTGGTGTTACAAGGAGTCTCGTTGGTCTCTCGCTCAACTGCACCCCACACGTAATAACCAAGGGATTTTGCAGTCTGGGGAATCAGGTGACTAGATGTAAGGGGTGATTATTGAAATTGTTTGATAGCCAGGATTGGGTCCTCTTGCGTGTATGGTATGGTGTAGAGTCCTGTTGTCAGACATAGGGCTTTCTAGCAAATATCTTTTTGGTCGAGAGCAGCCCTACCCCCTCAAGGAACTTGATGTAGGTCACCGTGTTTCCCGTGGGAAAATAAATCGCGGCATAACGTTGCCATCGCTAGTGATCACCCTAAACACATTCGTAATCACCGTTAGACTCATATAACTCTTTCTGAATTCTCTGCACTCTCCTCAGATTAACACTCTGAAATGTTCGTCTTGGAACCTTCGGTGCTTTTGCCAAGTGGTAGAGTATGCCGTTTTCAAATTTCTGGCGGAGTGAATTGCATCATTAAAAAAAAATCACCCCAAGCCACGCAGGACTACTACTGGTGCGTAGGGGGTGTACAATAAGAGAATAAAACAAGGTACAGGAGATGTCGAAGAAAAGATAAAAGATGGATGGGAATCAAGTAGACAAAAAATGGGAATTGACGTTGCATTTAAACTTTTATAGATTGTAGTTATCAGGGAGGCAAGCAAACGGTAGGGAGTTCCACAAATGGGAAGTACGAGAAAAGTAACTGTTAGAGTAGAAGAAATAGTTACATTTAAATATTTAGACAGAAGAAGGGTGGGACCTCTGTCTCTTATATTGCAGAGTCTCTTCGGATTTTGTCAAGAACCTCAAGATGAATAGCAGGAGCACCCGACTAGTTATGGCAACAGTATTCGATGCATAGACGATTGGTAGATTTATAAATGTGCAAAATGAATTCTGACGAGTAGAACTTCCTGGCCCGACCCAGCGAGCCAACCTTTCTAGAGTCGATGTAGTCATTCCATTTGAGATCATTTGAGAGAGTAAGGCCAACTGACTCTACCAAACTGTGCAGTCGACAAAATAAAAGTCAACGAAATTAAAAAATATGAAATGGCGTCAATTTAACCATCGCACCCTGTATTTTAAATTTATTTTCTCATTCATTTTATTTAATTATATTCATTTTCCAGTTTGTCGCCATTCAAAATCCTGGATTCGATTATCGATTTATTTCCTTGTTTTGTTGTTTCACATTAAAAATATTTTCGAGTTGATCCATTCTTTGATCGTTGATGTGGGAAATAAGAAATTTCTGCTCCGATGAACTTAGCTTATATATGAATTTACTCAAGCCACAAGATTAGCAACTAGGCCCCACCCTTTTACTGGGAAGCCAATAAAATGTAAACGCAAATTCTACTCCATCAGCTTCTTTTCTCGCCTGTGGAATTCCTATTGGTTTACTTGCTCCCCCGACAGCTACAATCTCCAAGAATTTAAATGTAAAGTCAATAGTCATCTCCTATCTCACTAACCTGCATCCTCTCTTTCGTGCTCCTTTCTCCGTTCACTCCACTCTCATCAGTATTCTCATCCTTCTCTTACCCACTTCATGACACACCCTATAACCTGTCACTCTTTCTCATACTTTTCCTCCTATGTAACCCCCTGAAAAACAGGGGCAGTAAAATGCCTTGCTTGGGGAGATATGATTATAAAAAAATCTATACTATTATAAAGTAGGTATAAAGTGGGGGATCAATTCCTATATCACTAACCTGCATCTTCTCTCTCCTGCTCCTTTCTCCGTCCACTCCACTCTCATCAGTATTGTCATCCTTTTCTTACCCACTTCCTGACACCCCCTGTAACCTGTCAAACTTTTTCATAACTTTCCTCCTATGTAATCCCCTGCACAACAGTTATAAACGGTTATAAAAAAATATCTCCTCAGACGAGGGATTTCGTATTTTATGGCCGATGCCTTAAAAATTTAAACTTCCAAAACTAATATAATTAGGCTGGATTCGAATTTTCTTTTCAGCCACTCCCGCTGTTGATTGCCTCATCATACAAATATCTTAAGTTGCCTTAAAATAAACGGTTTTCCTGCTGACAAATGGGTTTTGTTTTATAAGTTTGATTTCATTCATCTTATAATGTAAACGTTCTCATTGTTATCTAGAAATTATAAGGCTTACGGCCATCTCACGGCCATATCACCTGGTTATCGCGTTATCACAGATATTAAGCAATTTTGAGCCTGGTCAGTACCTAGATGGGTAACAGTTTAGAAATATCAGGGTTTGTAAGCTTGGATGTGCGGGTGGTGTAATAGATAACGACTTGGAACTTGATGAGAGTGTTCCATTTCCAGACGGGATCGTAATATTCACTTACGCGCAATGACATTTGAGAACGGTATAAAGCCACCTGTTCTCCCTCTAGATATGGGTTAATTAGTTCGACTTGTATCAATAAGTCATGATTATCTCCCAAAATTATTACTGCCCAAAATATTTCCTGGCTTTAGAATAGTCTAAAAATACTTGTCAAAGTTTGATAAACCAGAAAAACAAATCCATCTGGTGCTTTTGAAACATTTTGGTCAGCTGCACAATAGAGAATTCTCTTGTTCAAAAGCTTACAAGGTTTGAGTTTGAGCTTTGTTTAACGACATATCAACACCTCTGTGGGTTATTTAATGACAAAAAGATGGGGTTTTAAGGTATTCTTTTTTAATGTTCGGTTATAGTGAAAAGGTTGATTTAGTCAGATTTTAATTAAAACTTTTTGTTTTTATTATTTTTTATTTTAGAAAACTGGAAATGTCTTCGAGTTTTGTATTCAAAAATG
Source organism: Ascarosepion bandense (assembly GCA_037127315.1). Taxonomy (NCBI): domain Eukaryota; kingdom Metazoa; phylum Mollusca; class Cephalopoda; order Sepiida; family Sepiidae; genus Ascarosepion; species Ascarosepion bandense. Next base: position 46,327 of record JBBBDQ010002020.1, read on the forward strand.
GTTTGCCGAGAATAATGATTTTCCTTCAAAAATGTATTTTTTTCTATAAAAGTCTATTGTTATACTTTCATAGTGTTTCGACCCCAGTTAAATATTTGGCCATAGCTGGGACCCTAACAGGTACTACCACTCCAGGTCAGGTTGGACCTGAGAACAACAGCAATTAAGAGGTGGTTCTATGCTCCTCACAACCTCCCAATCAGAGGCCTTGCTGCCGGATGCAGTTAACTGTCATACCCAGGACTAAAAGCTTACAAGGATTCTCTCCATTTATCATAATAGAATCTGAATGGAAAAGTGTTACGATTTCATCTAAACTATTTATAGTAAGACGAAAGCATCTTCTGAAATTTTTATTTTTTACAGCTTATCAACCTTTTGTAGTTTATTTTATAGCTAGAAAATATTTTTAGATTGTAAAAATTGCTTGGAGACAATAAAAGATTTGCTGATACAAGTCTTACTAATTAATTCATTGCTGGAGGAGATAAGGTGTATGAATACCTTTCTTAAGGTTACTTGCGTATAGATAAATATATCAAACCCGGCTGAAATTGAACATCGATTCCTCGATTTCTAATTCTGAAACATTATCCATCCAAGTTTACAACACCTGGTATTCCCAAGCAGTCAGCCATTTAGGTACCGGCTAGGCTTGACGTGGCTTAACTTCGGGGATCAGACGAGAGCTGATGTTTCATTGTTATTTGGCTGTAAGCCAGTATCTTCTGCCAAATGACTTGCGAGTCAATATAAATAAAGAATAAATAGAGACTCTACGGTTTGCTTGACGACGAAGTAAATCTAAATCTAAACTTATTTATAAATGAAACTTTGTCTCTGTGTGTCCGTTACCTATAGACTCCGAAACGGCTGAACCGATTTTCTTGAACGTTTACACAGTTGTACTATAAGCGTCTGCGAGTGTTCTTAGCTAGGTTTTGTGTCGAGGAACCCCCCGATAAATATCGAAAATCGATATTCGAAAAAAATCGGGTTATAGAAGGAGTGGTCCGATTTTAATCAAATTTCATACACTCATAGACAAAGACATAAGAAACGATATGCAGAAGTTTTAAGGTTGTAGCTCTTACAATAGTGCAGAAAATCGATAATATATATATATATATATATATATAGAAGGCAAGATGTTTGTGTGTGAGTGTCTGTTTATCTACCTGTATGTCTGTATTTTTTCAATCCTTTTATTTTAATTGTTGCTTCGGGTTTGGCTCTAAGTAGGTATAATTGTAGTTCTTAGTCTCAGCCATGATACCATTTACTCGGAGGACTTATTTAGCCTTCAAAATTCAGTTTACTACGAAAAAACATTATTTGATATCGATAGCAGGAAATCAAAATTTGACTTACATCCATTCATTCTTCTTTCAGTCTACGGTTTCGCTTTAACTGGAAACAACTATTGTTTTTTAGTCTTTCAAACGAGTCTGAGCTCCAGGAGCATGGATTAGTTTTAAAGCTTTCATTACACCCGAGCAACGCCGGGCTATACTGCTAGTGTTGTATAAAACATTGAATGAATTCTAACAAATGCTAAGTGACTTCAAGTCTGATTATCCGATTAAAATCTATAGAAATTTGTTATCGCAACGTCACTATGACTGTTTGAAAATTGCTCGATGTTTTAGCATCCCCATAACTGACGTCAGCAGACCAGTTAGTCAGTTTAAGAAAAGTTTTATAGCCGTAGTGAAAATATAGAAATTGTTGAACTAACTGACGAGCTGATGTTCTAAAAATTGTACTTTCAGCAGGCACACGTCGGTACCGAATTTTAGTTTAGGGTGTGCTTAACTTCAATACCGTGGAAAACTTGCCCAAGCTCTCTCGGCGCTTTCCCTTATGGGGACCTCTCAGGCGTCGAACAATAACACCAGCTTCTGCCTGGGAGGAAGCCTCCTTGGGGTTGGGATTAAAATTATTTGAACTTTAAAAATTATTTGAACAAAATATGATGTCATAAAAATAGGTAATTTTAGTTTTGGTTACTGTCGTGGACCCGGTTAAGAGTCCAACAAGAAATAATACAACAACCAAAATAGAAAATACCGACACATATATATAGACATATATATATATATATATATATATATATATATATATTAACACAGCAAAATACAAATACGTGGAACTCTGTTAGTAGAACGAATAAATAAGGGTTAGGAAGTAATACAATAATTCGAGACTCGCAAAGTTCGTACGGTAGCCATCTTGGCTATCTCTGCCTATCGCTCTCCGATGATCTGCTTATGCTAATCTCTTACGGATCTCAATATTTATTGTATGAAAAATACAATTGTGGCACAAAGCCGATTTGTGGGGGTGCAAAAACTCAGGTTTGTCTTTTATTACCTATCCTATACGTAGCTAATCCGACTCACGACCCAAACATACTTTACAATTTTCTCATTCACCACAAAAACATGTCCACCATCATTTAATCCTTCATACACCAAAATACCTCAAACATACCAGGGACCTAAAAAAACCCAAAAGAGTATAAAAACTTTATTGTGAATAATAGATACAAAATATATTTAAAAATATGTCATGAAATGATATGTGGGGAGGGGCATGACATAAATTCCCAAAACAAAATTTATTTTAAACAAAAAATACAAACAGAAATCATGATGGTAGTTGGACCCAACCAACCCACAAAACAAAGAGGCCGCTGTATTCTGTCCATAGGACAAAATCAAGAGGCACTCTTTCTACAGGGAGTGGAGAGAAGAAAATAAAATTGATGTGTGGAATATAATCTTGACCCAGACGAGATAAAACGGGACAAAAAAACTGGGGAAAGTGGGAATCTCGACCTGGATCGTAACAAAAGACAATGCCGGGGGACAGGCTAGGACTCACATTCATTCGCATTAATTAGGTACACATAAAGGAACTACCTTAACCAGGGGAGGGTTCCAAAGGAATCCACCCCGATGTGACTAGTAGATCTAAAAGAGAAAATGAAGGCTACTCCCGTTCATGCGAACCAGTCTCGCCACATTTACCCACCTTTCACTAAAGCCTATCGGGGTCAACAGTTTCCAATCAGACCTAATCTTAATTTTGAGCTGATGCTCAAAATATCGGATCAGATCCTGATGTGAAAGTCGGCCACCTCGCATGACTTCCTCCAGTCGCGTTGTCCATATCACCATTCGAGCTGTGGCCAGCAGCGACAGAAACACCATTCGCTTCACTTCCGAAAACGGAGGCAACACATTGCCACAGGCGTATGCACGATCAATGAGCATGAGCTCACGCGGCGCGATACGAGCAGTCAACTCGCCGACACGGTCCCATAGAGGGCGAACACGAGAACAATGATAGAAGGCGCGTGCAGACGTCTCCATTAAACCAAGGTCACAAACCAAGCGTTCACAATCTGGCAAAGCCGCCAGGCTCCATATGAAGGCCGCGTCATTGAGAGTCAACCTATTCCGAGCCAATCGCCAGGTAAGTGAAAACTCAGAGTTGTTGAGATAATCGGCACCTGGCGCCCAAGACCAATAAGAGCGATACTCCTCCTCCGACATGCCGAGCACTTCGCGTAGTGTATCCTTCGCGACACCCGCCACTAATCCCTGATAGAAGACTTTCCTCGGCCGAGAAAGGTCACTGGACCGAGGAATGATCCTCAAGGCCGCCAGACATTCGAGGAGAAAACTCGATCACCCCCGAGGTTTATGGCACTGACTCGAGACCGGGAGAGTGATAGTAAGGCTAGGAAACATGTCCCTCACTATCCCCGTTAGCAACAAGTCTTCTAATAACTGAGAAAAAACACCCTTGGAGCGAGCTTGTGACTCGCCAAGTGAAGCATTCCCAGACCCCGATGAGACGGACGTTGGTAACAGACACGTTTGTCGACGTGATGTTTGCGTCCTCTCCACAGAAGGGAGAATAGCAAACTCTCGATCACCTTCTCACGTCATTCACAAAGTGTAATTACAGACAGCCGGTAAAGGATAATGGGAAAGACGCATGTAACACAAATTCCTTCGAAGCCAAATCTTTGCCTGTACATCAGACTAATTTTTCTCCAACCATACTCCAAGAATGCGGACAGGGCCGTCCGTCCAGTTAAAGGGCCCCGAGAGGCTAGCACCCTTCCACGCACCTAACCGCAAGCCGGAAGACTTGTCGCGGTTAATCTTGGCCCCTGTTACATGTTTGTACTTTTCAAGCGCCTTATGTACCACCTCAATGTCACTCCGGGAGGACACGAAAGTAGGGACGTTATCAGCGTACGTAGAAACCTTGGCTCGAGCTCCACGTCCTGTCCCTTATCTGGCGAAGGAGGGGTTCCAACGCCAAAGCATAAAGTAAGGACGACAGTGGACAACCCTGTCGGGCCGACCTAGATAGCGCAAAAGCGCTCGACAACTTTCCGTTTACCTGTACCACAGCCGTGGGGGAGCGATACAGGAGACTAATCCAGCGGCAGAATCTCTCACTGATCTACCACATCTTGTGAGGGGAAGTATATGTAGTAGTAGGAAGAGTTCAATCCGTTGTAGTGGGTGATGCCACCATAACAGTTACTCTATAGAAATAATCTGTTATGTCATAAATAATATATTAGATCATAAGTAATATATTAGATAATAAATTATCTATTTGGTCACGAGTAATCTATTACTTCATAAATAATATACTTGGATATAAATACTCAGTTATTTCGGAAATAATCTATTTGGTCATAAATAATCTATTTAGTCATAAATAATATCATTTATCATAAACAATATACTTGGTCATAATCTGCTAGATCATGATAATCTATTAGGTCATAAATAATCTATTTGGTCATAAATACTATATTTAGTCATAAATAATACATTTGGTCATAAACAATCTATTTGTTCATAAATAATTCTTTAAGTCGTTAATAATCTATTTGGTCATAAATATAATCTATTCGGTCATAAATAATACATTAGGTCATTAATAATATATTTCGTCAGAAATAATGCATTTGGTAATAAATAATGTATTTGGTCATAAATAATATGTTAGGTCATAGATAATATATTTGATCATAAACTGTATTTGGTCACAAATAATCTATTATGTCATAAATAATAAATTTGATCATAAATAATCTATTAGGTCATAAATGACAGGAAAACTAATCTGAATACAGTATCTCAGATTATTTATTATTTATTTCTGAATTTATAAAAAAATTTGGCACTAGGCCAAAAGAGGGGATGAGAAAAGGCTGGTCTTCATCTGTCTTACATTAACTTAGTTAGACTCATTCGCTGACCCAAGCAAACTATACAATATCCCTTGCACCAAAACATCACACTGTTACATATTATTCTTGCTACAGACACCATAATGCCTCAAGGACTGTGAAAATGTAACTAACCCCAAATTTACAATTTGTCTGTGGGGTGTGGGATAACAAATTTATAATTAAGAACCCCAATGAATATTTATACAATGAATGAAACTATATACAAAAACTAAACAAAATTGTTGTTAGTAATAAAAAAAACCCAAAATTCTTAACCGTGACAGATATATTAGCTGGGCGAAATTTTAGCAGCTTGTAAAAATCAAACAGTCATACACACAATCACGCACTCATCCAAACACAACAACACATATGAAATTGACACACTCGAAAACGAAAATTGCCCCGCATCTACCAGGGATCTAACATATCTAGTCATCTAATGGGAAATGGGTTATGGAATTAAACTTACGAAAAAGAAAACAAAAAAGCTTCTTTGTAAATGTGAAGATCATAAAATGACAGCACTTTTGCAGTTCGACTGTTTTCAGTTCTTTATAAAAATAAAAGTTTCATAAGGCACACCTCAGTCGTTTATATTTTTGGAATATAAAGTAAATATTAACTATTATCACCAAGTTTCTAATCTGTAAATGCAATGCATAGCTTGGAGCTAAGATTGTCAGAAGTTCGTTGAAACCCATACTTAGCAGAACGCGCAATATTTAGCAAAACTCAAAAGATCCAACGAAATTTCAAGAGGCTCCGATTTAAACATTATTAAAGCTACAAATCTAATATTTGGGATTTATAAATAATTTTGACCAAGGAATACCTGTGAATTTTCCTCGATTTTTTTTAATGAGGACCCATGTGGCCATTTGTTGATTTGAGATGGACATATATTTTTTTTCTTTTAATCATATCACCCCGAGCAAGGCGGTAACGCCACTGATGTGCAGGGGGCTACGTAAGAGTGAACAGACTGGAAAAGAGAAAGCCGGAAACCACATCCTAAACAGGGAACAAGGGATGAGCCTCTTCACCTGTTCAATAGACGTGGGTGGAGTGAGAACCGGAAGAGTGCTCCTATGTCAAGAATAGAACCTATTGAAATAAAAACAGTGCCCAGTGTTAAAAAAAAAAAATACAAAACTAAACAAGCTCCCCACAAAAAAACAATCGAACGCTATCAGTTTCATATCTGAAGCAGGCAGGCCATGTCTGATGAATGGTTAAAACTTGGAGCTTCCAATATTGATATCTATGTACGCACTATATATATATATATATATATATATATATATATATATATATATATTTCACACACACACACACACACACACACACACACACACACACACACACACACATATATATATATATTTGAAATGATTCGTTAGAACATTATTTTTGATCGATACTCGTATTTATGTAGATATTCTGTTTATAATAAAACCGTATTATATATTTATTTCTACAAGAAATGTTGATTACGTAAATGTGTGTCATTCGGTAGGATGCGAACCTGCGACCCCTATCCACACACACACACACACACACACACACATATATATATATATATATGCAGATTCTATTTAATTATGGTATATATTTTTCTAAACACTGACTTTATAATTATTTAAAGTGTGTATACATTGTTGGAGGACACCCTTTATGCATGCATATATATATATATATATATATATATATATATATATATATATATATATATTATATATAGCATGCATACAGGGCGTCCTCCAAAAATGTATACACACTTTGAATAATTGTAAAGTCAGTGTTTAGAAAATATATACCATTTTCAAAATTAAATAGAATCTGCAGATATTGTTTTATTGCTTTGTCAACGCCTGTTTTTAAACTCATGTTCGTTCTGGTCCGGGCACTGAAGACAACGCAAAGCAATGGAAGTGCAAACATCACGAAACAATTCGTTTGGTTTCTGTGTGCATTCTCGTTCAATGGTTGCTCTCATTTCAGCGACTGTCGCAGGTTTGTTAGCATATCATATTTAGGTATCCCCTTAAAACGTTGAGTGGTGTAGGGTTAGGTAACCGCAGAAATCCATCTGTTTCACCAGATCTCACCAAAGAAGGATCTAAGATCGCAATGGTAGTGAGGGGGTACCCCATCTTGCTGAATATAAAACTCCACATCTTCAAAGTCCTCTCTAATGCTTGACATGACAAACTGTTGCAGTGAGTGTAGACATTTTTGAGACACACTTTATATATATATATATATAGTTATCCGCAAACAGATCTGTTTCTATGTATCACAGCTCATCAGTACAGTTAGACATCCGATTGCTTTTAGCCATGATTGTAATCATACCGAATTGACATCAGTCGGCGATTCTACCTTTAAGCTATGGGCGCTCGGTTGAAGGAGGCAGACTTTTAGCGTGTGATATACCATGTAAACATACGCCAGTAGCTAAGAGTGTTCTAATTCATTACTGAATGAGCGATGCGTAGATGCTAGAATAGCTACTGTTTTTTCAAAGTCTACCATTCTTCCAGAGTGCTCAATCAGGGTGTGAGAGCGTAAATACGCACACGCACACACACACACACACACACACACACACACACACACACACACACATATATATATATATATATATATAAAGAGAGAGAGAGAGGGGGGGGATGGGGGTATATCAATAAATATATACAACGTATGTGTATTGTATTTTTTATGTACAATTTTGGCACAAGACCGAATGGAAGTGGGGTGAGTCTGATTGTCATTGACTATCCTAAGCCTAACTAACCTCTCCGCGTTACAATTTGCTCATTTACCAAAATAACACATCCATCTCCATCGAATCCTTCATTTGCCAAAATACCGCATACCCACAGGGAAACCCACTGAAAACTCCGCGGATAGGAATGTGTATGTGTGTATGTAAAAGAAAGGAAGGAGAAAAAAGAATTTCTAAATTTCTGATACAACAAATCAACAAATACCATTGATTTATAAACTTCTAAAATTATATAATAATTTATTTTCTCTTATTCATACTTTGTAACGACACGGAAATTTAAAAAAAAAATCTTTAACTTCGAATCACAAGAGATTAGACATGTTTACACTCAGAAAACATTTTTTGCTTAAGTATTAGACTTTTTTTCGCTTTGTTGCTATTTGGTTGCGCGTTGACTGACCGCCATTTTGAATTTAATAATCTATGTGAATGAAAAATAAAAATAAAATGATTGCAGAATTTTGTATTAACTCGTAACCTGGTAATAAAGCAGGTTTAATGTTTTTCCTGCTTCAGAAATTAATTAAAAAACAACAAAAATTTTATACAATATCAAATAATTCAGAATTCAAGAAAATGAAACATATTTGTATTTCACTAACCAGACTTTTGATGTAACTGAATGCTTACTAATTGGGTATATTATAATATGATATAATTTAATACTTACTAATTTGATTGTTAAATATATATCTGGAACTTGTAGGTTGATATACTTCACTGTTATACCTCAGCTTTAACAAATAGCATAGATAATGATTAAATCCGTACATTAATTGACACAAAACAATACTATATAATTTGGAATATAGCAAATATACTTAAATACGATTTTAAAATTATTTGCGATAGTTTGCCTATGTTAGTCAATTTGATGTGTGGCGTCCACATAAATTAAGCGAAAAATACTATATTCGAATATTCTATATTGAAAAGCATGATAAAAGGCAACACAGTAAGAAACCTTAGTGTAAGCAAAAAGGACATCAACCGTAGCTAAGTTTAGTATTCAATGCTAGGAATCATGCTAGGATTAGTAACGAATCTTCTATTATGAGTCAGTCAGTTAGTTAAGTGCCATACGTGAAACACGCTTTGGGCGATCATGTCTCGAAAGAGACATGACTGAGTGGGCAGAAGATTATCCCGCAGTAGGTTGCCATTGCTTTTTGCGGTAGACTGGTTGCCAGCCAAGGCTATAGAACCCAATCTGTCCTGTTATTTAACCCATGACTGGAAGGAAGAGACGGATTAACCTTTCCCAAGGGTATTTGCGCGTAAGTGAATGCAATGAATTCAACTGGAACCGATTTCTCGTTCCGAGTCGATATCCACTGCACCACAACGCACATATCTATTATGAGAAATTTCCCCAAAATCAAATGTTGAACCCTAACCCTAACAGGTCATTGACTCTGGTTAAACGTTTAAGTGCATGAGAATTTTTATATATGGTAGGCCTGGAAACTTGTCGATTAGATAAACAACGGCCCCTCTAAAATTTGACATATATATATATATATATATAACATGCGGTGTAGACATAGAAGAATCCAAAGAAGTATCCTGTATATAAAGTGGTAGGATAACTCTCTAGGACAGATCTAAATATATATGTATATAAATACACATAGAGCAAATATATGTAAAAATTAAGACAGACACATTATTCCATGGTTAAGCGGATGTATAGGCTAACCATCATCAGCTTCCGTCTTTATTGTACAAAAGATTTTGCACGAATCTTTGTACAATAAAGACGGAAGCTGATGATGGTTCGCCTGAAATAGGCGTATACCTTCGCTTAAACATGGAATAACGTGTCTGTCATAATTTTTACACACACACGTGTATATATATATATATATATATATATATATATATATATATACTCGTCATCCCCCTCATATATATATATATATATATATATAAAGATTTTTCCACCCGACCGTCTTAATCCTAGGAGACCTTGTTATAAATAAATGGTATGCTTTTTGTTTACATAGAATCTTCCTAGTTATCTTTCTGTAAAGAAAATTGTTTCTTAAATAGTCAATATAAACAAATTTTAATTATACCAAAAGTTTTGGTCCTCTGTCTTGAATAATTCATAAAAAAACCCCACTCATTCTGAAGAGATAGCGTAGTGTAATCATGCTACTGAGTTTTAATTTTTCAAGAGAAGCGGACAACTCATTATATATTAGAAAGCCAGGAAAATGTGGCCGGAACGCGTTTACTCCACTTTCGTAGTCCTCAGATGTTGCATTCTTGGATTACCATTATCCTGGTCTTTAGAGAATTCTCTTAATGAGAAAAAAAAATCAGTTCTCTGGAAGACTGCGAATGGAACCTAATATAAATGTGAATTAATATTTATAAGCTGTTTTTGATGCGAAAGATAAAATGTTCTGTGAAAACGTAATTATGTAGTTGCCTGAAAAAAATGATCGTTTCAGTGAAGCTTATATCGGAAATAAAAAAAAACAAAATGTTTACTTCATACCAGTCAATCTTTAGACATTTTCGAAAATGATTCCATAATATATTAATTTATATTATTAAGATCCCATTTAATTTAAGGTTGGCATAAAATGTCTCAACCATTTCTACAATTTTTGAGTTTTTAATTTTTTTTTTTACTGCCACTGTTTGCAGGGGGTTACATAGGAGGAAAGTTATGAAAAGAGTGACAGGTTATAGGGGGTGTCAGGAAGTGGGTAAGAGAAGGATGCGAATACTGTTGAGACTGTAGTGGGCGGAGAAAGGAGCATGTGAGAGAGAGAGAGAGAGAGAGGATGCAGGTTAGTGAGACAGGCGATGACTATTGACTTTACATTTAAATTCTTGGAGATTGTAGCTGTCGGGGAAGCAAATAAACGGAAAGCAGGAAGTGCGTTAAAAGAAGCTGATGGAGTAGAATTTGCGTTTACATTTTATTGGTTTCCCAGTAAAAGGGTCGGACCTAGTTGTTAATCTTGTGGTTCGAGTAAATTCATATATATTTCAATCCTAATGCGATTTCGGAACAAATGCACTTATTATTTTACATCTCTCTCACCTTGGGGGCAAAGGTCCTGGCGTTTTTCAATATTTTCCATATTTCCAATAATATTTTTGCTAATTTTGTCATTGGAAACGGTTAGACTAGGGTTAGTACAAACGTTCTTTTCAAAACAAGCAACGTTTGTATAAAAAAAAAACCCAAAAAACTTGTATATTTATATATATTTTATCCATGTATATCATTTTGAACATTACTTGAAGAAGACAGAAATACTGTTGAAACATTGTAAACACCGTGTGATCTCGTTATTCTTTTCTTAGAGCACACTCTTCTTTAATTGTTGCAAAATATTGTGTTACGTCAATTATTATTATTATTATTATTATTATTATTACGTCATTTTTCATCATAATTTGTTTTCTGCTATGGTCGCACTACCTACCAAGTCTGCGGAAAGACCTAAGGTAGGTCGTGGTGTGTTGTTATAACTACATTTCATGTTTTTTCTATCTCCCCAAACATCCCGAGAGTTACATAGACAAAGTTCTCTTTTTTGTATATCTCTTAAGCTGGGGTTTCCAGGGATTATTTCAATGTGTTGTTTTGTTCCATTTTTTTATCATTCCAAGTGCACCTACTATCACTGGTTTTCAATTTCCACATTTTTTCTATTTTAATTTCCAGGTCTTTATATTTTGACAGTTTTTCAAATTCCTTGATTGCTATGTTACAATCCGCTGGACAAGCCATATCAATTAATAGGCAAGTTTTCTCTTTCTGGTTTTTAACAATAATGTCTAGCCTGTTTGCTTCAATTTTTCTGTCTGTGTAGATGGTGTAATCCCATAGAATGGTGACATCTTCTAGTTCTGTAACCGGTGCTTGGTGATGTTCATACCAGTGTTTGCTTACATATTTTTCATAGTGTTTGCACATTGTCCAGTGTAAATATTGCCCCACTCTATCGTGACGATTTTTATATTCATTTGGGGCAAGTACATAACAGCCTGAGATTAGATGGTCTATTGTTTCTTGGTGTTTATCGCAGAACCTGCATTTTGTATATTATTATTATTGTTATTGTTATTATTATTATTATTATTATTATTATTTTGATTTCTGTTGAATAGACATTTCTTTCTAAGACCAAACCAGAGACCTTAGGTCAGGAATGACATCATGCCATTATCCAGAGAGCACTTTTGAGAAAAAAAATAGACAGATGAAGCTCTTTGTGAGGTGTGGGCTGTACTCGTAAGTACAATGTTTTGTATTTCATTAAGGCTTTGTTGACTTCGACTTCCTTCAATGAATCTATCGGAACCTTTTTCAATCAATCCGAGGGCTCCAACTACACCTGGAATTGTTGATGTTCTTATATACCCCATTTTTGAGATTTTGATTTCAAGGTTTTTTGTATTTTTGATAGATCTTCAAAGATACATTAACACCTACAATGACAGCCATATCAATAAGAAAGCACATTTTATTTTTGTGGTTTATGATCACGATGTCTGAGCGATTAGTTTTAATTGTTCTGTCGGTGTGTCTTGTAAAATCCCATACAATTATTTAAGGCATTATGTCTATTTTCATGTTGCCAGCGTTCTCTCATCTGTTCAAGAGCTTTATCCTTAGCTTTCTTTTTCATATTTTTGCTGCAACATTTGATTCTTGCGTTCAGTTTAGGTTTTCTAGTAGTAGGCCTCCATCGGCCAGGGTTGACCATGGGTAGCATCCTAGTTGTCTGCTTGGCTGGAGAAACCGATGCGGGACTGACAATTTTTGTTGCAGAGGCTGCATTTATGTTTTGTTTCTGGTCTGTCGGAGCTGTCATTTTGCTTTCTGCGAACCCGCCTTTCCATGGTGACTTGTGCTAGTTGCTCTTCCCTTGATCTGAATTGTTGGGCCGGGATTTCTCTCCATTTGAACCGGTTGACTGCTACGTATTCCCATAAATCCGTGTTGATGCCCACAGCTTTCATATCGCGTTTTATGATGTCACAATATCGCAGTTGTGGCCGCCCAGTGGGTCTTCTTCCAGAGGCCAGCTCTCCATACAGGAGGTCTTTTGGAATGAGACCGTCTGGCATGTGGTGGACATGGACTAGCAAACGAAGTTTGCGCTGTTTAAGGAGTGTGAACATGGTAGGCAGACCAGCTCAAGACAGGACCTCAGTATTGGGCACCTTGTCTTGCCATGAGATTCCCAATATACATCGGATACTTCTCACGTGGAAGGTGTTCAGACGCCTCTCTTGCCTGGTGTACGTGGTCCATGTCTCACTGCCATATAGCAGTGTACTGATGACACAGGCGTTGTACACTGCCATGTTTGTCTTCACTGTCATCTTGGAGTTCGTCCAAACACGTGTTGTGAGACGCGCAAGGATTGTGGCTGCTTTCCCAATTCTCTTGTCGAGTTCTATGTCCAGGGAGAGGTTGCCAGAAATGGTAGAGCCAAGGGAGGTAAGAGTGAAGAAGAAAAGAGAGTTTGAATTCCGTATGCACCACATGTATATGGGCGGTCTATATCAGCCTTTGGAAGATGCAGGTTATGCTTATAAAAAGGCTTTCTTGTCTTAGAATCTATTCGTCTGATGTCATTTAGAGTCCAGTTCAAGATGTTAAAACTATACAGAGACATTGGGATGGCAAGGCTATTAATGGCCATAATTCTATTCTGAGAATTCAATTTCCTTCTTAATATCAGTCAGTATTTTCTGAATTATTATTATGTCATTTTTCATCATATTTCGATTTCTGCTTTGGTCTCACTACCAACCAAGTCTGCGGGGAGACTTAAGGCAGGTAGTGGCGTGTTGTTATGACTCCATTTCATGTTTTTCTATCTTCCCTATCATCCCCAGCATTACATAGATAACGTTTTCCTTAGTGTGTGGGCTGTACTTAATAAGACAATTTTTTGTATATCTCTTAAGCTGGGGTTTCCAGGGATTCTTTCAATGTGTTGTTTTGTTCCATTTTTTATCATTCCAAGTGCACCTACTATCACTGGCACAACTCTTGTTTTCAATTTCCACATTTTTTCTATTTCAATTTCCAGGTCTTTATATTTTGACAGTTTTTCAAATTCCTTGATTGCTATGTTACAATCCGCTGGACAAGCCATATCAATTAATAGACAAGTTTTCTCCTTCTGGTTTTTAACAATAATGTCTGGCCTGTTTGCTTCAATTTTTCTGTCTGTGTAGATGGTGTAATCCCATAGAATGGTTACATCTTCAATTTTTCTGTCTGTGTAGATGGTGTAATCCCATAGAATGGTTACATCTTCTATTTCTGTAACCGGTGCTGGATGAGATAAGGGCCGAAACACTTGATTGACGGGGGCTTCTCTTCTGAGGACTCTCTGCTGCCACGCTCTCCATGAGTTTCTTTCTACTGTTCATACCAGTGTTTGTTTACAGTTTTTCCATAATGTTTGCACATTGCCCAATGTAAATATTGCCCAACTCTATCGTGGCGATTTTTATATTCGTTTGGGGCAAGCACAGAACAGCCTGAGATTAGGTGGTCTATTGTTTCTTGGTGTTTATCACAAAACCTGCATTTTGGATCCATATTATTATGCATAATATTTGCCTGAAAGTTTCTCGTGAAAAGACTTTGGTCTTGTGCTGCAAGTATAAATCCTTCAGTTTCAGACTTTAATCCAGATGCACGTAACCATCGATGAGTATTAACTTTGTCAACATTGGATTTATTGGCACGTACTGGATATTGGCCATGCAGAGGTTTGTCTTGCCAGCGCTGTTTCATCTTTTCAAGAGCTTTATCTTTGGCTTTCATTTTCATATTTTTTGCCGCAATAGTTGGTTCTTGGCTACTGTTTTGCTTTTCTACAGAATCTACTAACTGTAAATCTTGTTTGTATTTACTGCCTTCTTTTATTATTGAATATTTTTTCTTTCTTTCTTCATGTTGCCTTACTAATTGTATCATCCAATCCTTTGTTGTTTCTATGTATGTTAGTAAGCCAATAGTTGTTGTCTTGTATGACAATTCCAGCTGAATAAGACCCCTTCCACCTTATTTACGGGGTATGTATAGACGGTCTACATCAGCCTTTGGATGATGCATCTTATGCTTAGAAAGAAGCTTTCTTGTTTTAGCATCCATTCGCCTGATGTCGTTTAGAGTCCAGTTTAAGATGTTGAAGCTATATTGGACAACTGGGATTGCAAGGCTATTAATGGCCATAACTCTATTCTGTGAATTTAATTCAGTTTTTAATATCATTCGTAGCCTTCTATAGTACTCTTTACGCACTATTTCTTTCATTTTTTTATGGTGAATGTTTTCGCTCTCATTTACACCTAGGTATTTATAAGCTTCTTCTGGTTTCAATTCTTTTATTGTTACAGCAGGGTCTAGGCTAATTGAGGATGTTTCTTGTATTGATCCACGTAAAACTGTAGCTTTAGCACATTTATTCAAATTAAATTTCATTCCAATGTCTTCGCTGAAGCATTTTACAGTTTGCAGAAGACCTTCCAGCTCATTATCATTCTTAGCATATAACTTTAAGTCATCCATGTAAAATAGATGGCTTATTTTCTTTTGGCCTATTTTATAACCACATTCTGTCTTATTAAGTTGACTGGTTAGTCCTATTAATGATATGCAGAATAGTAAGGGAGATAAAGAATCACCTTGAAATATACCTCTTTTGATGTTTATTTCATCAGACTTATAGGTTCCATTTAAATGATTGAGGTAAAGGGTTGTTTTCCATATAGACATGCACTGTTTGATGAAATTGATGATGACGGGCGATATCTTGTATATATTTAAAGTCTTTAAAATCCAGTCATGTGGCACACTATCGAATGCCTTTCGATAGTCTATCCAGGCTGTACTAAGATTTTTCTTTGTACTGTAGCAGTTTTCCAGGATCATTTTGTTAATCAGCAATTGGTCTTTACAACCATAACAGCCACGTTTGCACCCTTTTTGTTCAAGCGGTAACATGTCATTTCTTTCTAAGAATAAATATGTCTACTTTGTTAAAATAGATGTTAATAGTTTATATGTTGTCGGAAGACATGTAATTGGTCTGTAGTTTTTCGGATTTTTTGTGTCACCATTCTTGGGTAGAAGAAATGTAATTCCTTTTGTCAACCATGCAGGAATTTTAGTGGGATCGTCAACCATTTCTTGAAGTTCTTTGGCTATTTTTTTATGTGATGCGCTTAAATAATATAGCCAAAAGTTAGGAAGTTTATCTATGCCTGGGAATTTCCAATTGTGTGTGTTTTTTTAGTGCATATTTAACATCATCTTCTGTAATTCCAGACCATGTCTGTTCGGGTTTATTATTATTATTATTATTATTATTATTATTATTATTATTATTATTATTATTCCATAACATCGGATCTAAACTTATTTATAAATGGAACTTTGTGTGTGTGCGTGTGTGTGTGTGCGTGCGTGTGTGTCTGTGTATCCATTACCTATAGACTCCAAAACCGCTGAACTGATTTTCTTGAAAATTTACGCAACTGTACTATAAGCGTCAGCGAGTGTTCTTAGCTAGGTTTTGTGTGGAGGTACCCCCGATAAATATCGAAAATCGATAATTGAAAAAATCGGGTTATAGAAGGAGTGGTCCGATTTTAATCAAATTTGATACACTCATAGACAAAGACATAACAAACGATATTCAGAAGTTTCAAGATTGTAGTTCTTACAATAGTGCAGAAAATAGATAATATATATATATATATATATATATATATATATATATATATATATGTATATATATATATATATATATATATATATATATAAAAGGCAAGATGATTGTGTGTGTGTCTGTTTATCTACCTGTATGTCTGTATTTTTTTAGCCCTTTTATTTTAGATTTTGCTTCGGCTTTGGCTCTAAGTAGGTATAATTGTAGTTCTTAGTCTCAGCCATGATACCATTTACTCAGAGGACTTATTTAGCCTTCAAAATTCTGTTTACAACGAAAAAAACTTATTTGATATCGATACCAAGAAATCAAAATTTGACTTACATCCATTCATTTTTCTTTCAGTCTACGGTTTTGATTTAAATGGAAACAACTATTGCTTTTCAGTCTTTCGTGCCAACGTCTAAAGAGTCTGAGCTCCAGGAGCATGGATTAGTTTTAAAGCTTTCATTACACTCGAGCAACGCCGGGCTATACTGCTAGTATCATTATACTTTTATATTATCTTTAGTATCTTAAATATTATGAATAAGTAATTTGTATGTAATAATTTGAATATTGGTTTTACGTTTTACTGATGTATTGCGAATAAATTTAATGATGTTGGATTCGCGGAAATAATAAAAACTATTTTGTCAGTTCATAACAGATTTTTATTTGTTTCCTAAATCGTTTCTGTTTTTCAATCTAAGCAGAAAAGAAAAAAGTTTATTATTGGTTAATATGTTGAGCTTAAATTGAAGACGAATCCATTTCTCGATTAACGAAGGAATGCATTTAATTCCCGCCTACTTCGCATTTTGTCGAATGCACCTTGTTTTATAGACACTCTTCTAATATATAATGGTTGCAAGTATATATATATATATATATATATATATATATATATATATATATATATAATATATAATGGTTGCAAGACGAAAACAGATTTCATTGTGCCTATTCTAATGAGCGGAGTCTTCATATACAGTTCTAAATTATTTGCATAAATTCTTACTCCAGATGATTCATCGGTTTGCACATTTTCTGAGCAATCGTGAACAGCGTTATCTAAAAACAACGCGTATTCTCTTTATTTTTCATTCATAAATGTAGTCTCTTTCGAAGGTTGGGAATTCGTTTTCGGGATTTCTTTTCTTCCATATTAAACAACGCACAAAACATTTTCTTATCAAATTAACCTCGTTTTCGTCTGATATTGCTTATGAAACGTCCATTGTGCAAAGAAGAGATGATGGCTGTTTTTACTCACGAAGCGGTTTCTTTATTTTATTAGATTGTACATCATGGAGTGTCATGTTCACGGACATTTTTGATTTGGTACTATCAAAGTAAATGGATGTATATTATCTTTTGGTATTGTAAAGCTAGATGTTCTACGGTTTTATATGGTCTATTCATCAGAATGCGATTCTCCCTCTTGGCAGTATATGATGTCTAGAGGAAACAGGATTATTTTTTGGTGCAAGAGTACTAATTGGAGCCAATGTCTAGATCAGTGGTACTCAACCTTTTTTTATCCATGGCCCACTTTTACTATTAATCTTTTGGAGGACCCCAATAAAAATTACTATTAATCTTTTGGAGGACCCCAATAAAAATTTGGAGGACCCCAATAAAAATTACTATTAATCTTTTGGAGGACCCCAATAAAAATTTGTAGGACCCCAATAAAAATTACTATTAATCTTTTGGAGGACCCCAATAAAAATTTGGAGGACCCCAATAAAAATTACTATTAATCTTTTGGAGGACCCCAATAAAAATTTGGAGGACCCCAATAAAAATTACTATTAATCTTTTGGAGGACCCCAATAAAAATTTGGAGGACCCCAATAAAAATTACTATTAATCTTTTGGAGGACCCCAATAAAAATTCGATGAAACAAAAAGTTTATTTTAGTTTTTACTAATAGATAAGTAAGAATTGTATTTATAGAAATAGTAAATGTCTATGCTTTATTTTAAAATAAAACCAATAAACTTGTATTTAACATCTAAATTATATGGAACATTTTTGGGTAAATTTTCGTTTTAGTTCCCGAAGGCTTTTCCCTCTTCAAATGTATCCAAAATAGCATTATTTCTGTGCAAATGTATATGCTGAACTCAAATCAACAATTAGTTATTGAAGAAATTTACCTTTATTGATCTTAACGACCAGAAAAAAATCGAACTTCATCTCGCACTTTTTGTCTCCCGTAACTCTCACGAAGTCATTAACTGCAGAAATTTGCGTAGGCAACAAATTTCGGCCTATTTACTTCCTTTACTGAAATTTCCGCCTATTTACTTCCTGTAATGAAAGTAATACGAGTAGAAAAAATGTCCACTAGTAAAATAACTCATAATAAAACATTTTAAAATTTTTTACAGTAAAAGGGACGCTAACTTACATAGTTTGATCTCGTTTTCTGCTACTGTTAAAGTTTTTTTTCATTCTTAATATTCTAATATGACATAAATTACTTCATAAATTCTAATTCTCAGTTGTAACAGCCGTTTCGACGTGGAAATTCTCTACAGACCACTAAAATATTACCGTAGACCCTTAATTTGCTATTTTCTGTGTGGACTCCCAGTAATCTTACACGGGGCGCAGACCCGATATGGACCCCGGTTAGGAATCATTTGTGCAGATGAAGCTAAAAGAAACATCAATTTCAGAAAGTACGTGAACAAGTAAATATGACGAAGGAGGTTTCCTAATTTTCTTGGAAAGATTAAAATATTCAAAATCATCTTAAATAAAAGCCTCAATGCTTCAACCATGACAACAGAAAAAAAAAAACATTGTTGAAGATGACCAACGAGCAAGTATTCACATTCTTTCTGTAAAACCATTTTGCACATTTATAAATCTACCATTCGTTCGTGCATTGAATACCGCTGCCATATCTGGTCGGGTGCTCCTGCTATTCATCTCGAGGTTCTCGTCCTAATTCATCTTGCACATTTATAAATCTACCTTTCGTTCGTGCATTGAATACCGCTGCCATATCTGGTCGGGTGCACTTGCTATTCATCTCGAGGTTCTCGTCATAATCCATCTTGCACATTTATAAATCTACCATTCGTCCGTGCATTGAATACTGTTGCCATATCTGGTCGGGTGCTCCTGCTATTCATCTCGAGGTTCTCGTCAGAATCCATCTTGCACATCTATAAATCTACCATTCGTCCGTGCATTGAATACCGCTGCCATATCTGGTCGGGTGCTCCTGCTATTCATCTCGAGGTTCTCGTCATAATCCATCTTGCACATTTATAAATCTACCATTCGGCCATACATTGAATACTGTTGCTATATCTGGTCGGATGCTCCTGCTATTCATCTCGAGGTTCTTGACAAAATCTTAAGGTGGATTTGCAATATAATTAATCATGGTTTGTTAGCCTGGCATCATTCACTTTCTCACTGACGTGATGTGGCTTCCCTCTGTCTTTTCTACAAGTATTTTCATGGAAACTGCACTGGTACTATATACCCATGGTTAGTGTTCTCGGGTTAAGCTTCCAGTCTTTTAATACTTTCTGAAGATTTTAGACGATGTGTTTTCCGTATAATTCTTGCACTACGGTCCTTAACTTTGTTGCTTAACCACGGCATCTCTACCGATCTATTCTTCGGCTTTTGCACCATCAATTCTTCAGAATTTTTATTACAATTTTTCGGATTTTTTCTTTTTTTACATTTTTCCTTCTTCAAATCGAGTACACCAATTTGGAACATAGGATAAATTCGCTGTGTGAAATTAAAGTACTCAATTCCAGACATTTAGAAAACTGCAAGCTCGTTTTGCTTAAAGAATAGCAATACAATTAAGTGTTTGCTTTATTTCAGCTATTCAAACTACACACCTGAAATTGTTAATGGGAGAGAACACACCCCAAAACAGAAAAGGAGGGAAAAGAACGGAAGAAATAAAAACGTCAAATGAATTTTTAAAAAAAGACAAGATGAGGGAAAGGGAATAAAGCGTTAGAAGGTTCATATTTTTTTAAACGAGCAGAAAACTTGGTCGCGGGTTTGATCGTTAATTTAGAGAAGAAGAAGAAGAAGAAGAAGAAGAAGAAGAAGAAGAAGAAGACTGCACTGCCGAGCTTTTTTCCCTGGTACCTGACCACATGTATTTACTCGTGCTATTAGACTGGCATCAAGGTTCCACTCTTTTACTATAGCCGCCTCTTCTACTCTAATAGTTCCTTTTCTTGCACTTCCCATTTGTGGAACTCACTTCCATTTGCTTGCTTCCCTGATAGCTAGAATCTCCAGACGTTTAACTGCAACGTCACTTGCCATCTTTTATCTACTTGATCCCCATCCACCTCTTATCTTTTCTTCGACATCCCCTGTACTTCTTTTTCTCTGATAGTACCCCCCCCCCCTGCGTACCAGTGCCCTTCTTGGCGTGAAATGATTATTAAAAAAAATCCTTGATTGTTATCTTATCAGTTTTTTGACATTTGGATGAGCGAAGAGAAAAGATGAAAAACAAGAGAAAAAAGGCCAATGAATTCGCAAAAAAAAAAAAAAAAAAATTACGTTACTTTGAAATGTGAACCTAACTGCTTCCACGCAATAGTAATGGTCAATATTTGAGAGCGTTTCATTATTTATTACGAAAACTTGTAAACGGGGTGGGGGGTCAGAAGTGAGCAGCAAATGACATTACTTAACGAGCTTGTACAAGTAGACGGCAACTTCCTGGCTGTGGAACTCACTTCAATATACTTGCTTTCCTGACGGCTACAACCTCCAGGAATTTAGATGCAATGTTAATACTCAACTCTTATCCATTTGACTCCAGTCCTTTCGGCATCACCCCGTATATCTTGTTCTTTTCCTTTCTCTCTACCTTCGCAACTATCTTCACTCCTGTGTTCACATCCTTCCCTTGCCCTTTCTCTGACACCCCCCCTGTAACTGGTTAGTCTTTCTCTTCACTCTCCTCCTGCCTAAACTTTTATTCTTCTGTAACCACCTGCGCATCAGTGGCGGTACCACCTTGCTTGGGGTGAAACGTTTAAAGAAAAGAAGAAACGAACTGAGAGTAGGCGAGATAGCAAAAACTTTATTAAGAGCCACCAAAGTTATGGAGAGTAAGGACCTCTGAAGGTTTACGACATAGAAGATAGAATAATTTTGGCCTCCATCTTTGATGCTTTTATATAAACGTATTTGTTGAATTTTATACTCATATTTACAATCAAAAAGATGAAAATTATAGATGGTATAATTCTGAAGTGAATATTTGTTTTTATATATTGGTAAATGATGTAACAAATTTGGTTTTGCGATATGTATTAAACACTTGGATTTTTGTGTTGCAGTTGATATCGTCTCGGAACGAGAAATCGGAGAGCCGACTTCGAATTCTACTTTAAGTCATTGCGTTCATTTACGCGTAAATATCATTGGGACAGGTATGAATGTGTTACTTCTCCCTCCAGCTATGGGTTAAATAGCAGGACAGATTGAGTTCTATAACCTTGATGGGTAATTAGTCTACCGTAGAAAGTAATGGTAACCTACTGCAGGAAAATCTTCTGCACAATCACTCATGTCCTTTCTATGGCACTTAACTGGCTGACTGATTAATCACTTATTTTACTCTCTCACTCTCTCTCTCTCTCTCTCTCTATCTATCTATCTATCTATCTCGGTCTGCTTCTTATACAGTATGAATTTCCGTTTGTTTTTATCTTGTAATAAAACAGAACATTTTAATATCTTCCGTTTCTCTGCGATGCAAATTATAAATATACATGTCCCCCCCCCCCCCGCCATCCACCGTTTTTTATTCATTCCTCTTCTTCTATCAGTTTTTCTCCCATCTTATCTCATTTTACAAAAATAATTTTAGCCCAGCAATTTGACATTCTTGCTGCTATCGTCACATCTTTGAGATTTTTGCTACATTTGTCATTTCTTCTTCTTCTTCTTCTTCTTCTAAGCTAAATTAACGATCAAATCCGCGACCAAGTTTTCTGCTCGTTTAAAAAAATATGAACCTTCTAACGCTTTATTCCCTTTCCCTCATCTTGTCTTTTTTTAAAAATTCATTTGACGTTTTTATTTCTTCCGTTCTTTTCCCTCCTTTTCTGTTTTGGGGTGTGTTCTCTCCCATTAACAATTTCAGGTGTGTAGTTTGAATAGCTGAAATAAAGCAAACACTTAATTGTATTGCTATTCTTTAAGCAAAACGAGCTTGCAGTTTTCTAAATGTCTGGAATTGAGTACTTTAATTTCACACAGCGAATTTATCCTATGTTCCAAATTGGTGTACTCGATTTGAAGAAGGAAAAATGTAAAAAAAGTAAAAATCCGAAAAATTGTAATAAAAATTCTGAAGAATTGATGGTGCAAAAGCCGAAGAATAGATCGGTAGAGATGCCGTGGTTAAGCAACAAAGTTAAGGACCGTAGTGCAAGAATTATACGGAAAACACATCGTCTAAAATCTTCAGAAAGTATTAAAAGGCTGAAATGTTTATCGAGATGTTAAGTTTAATCCAAGAACACTAACCATGGGTATATATTACCCAGCGAAAATGACGCCATTTTTAATTACAATTTAATAAAATTTTCAGTACCTGATTTTCTACCTAAATAATGATTTTCAGTTCCTATTAATGTTAACTCAGAATACAAATTTTGAAATGCCTTCATGTAAAATATTTTAAATAAAGATTTATATTTAATATTTATACTGATGGTTAGTAGTGGTGTAAATTTAATTGATGGTTAGTGTTCCAGGGTTAAACACGAAAATATTGATGCTGGTCTGAATAAGATAATGAATAATCACCATCCTTAACATTGTAAATAAACTAAAAAAATACTCAGAAGGCCGAAGAATATATCTGACGTAACATTGTGTTAAAATTACAAGAAATTGATGAAAAGTTTTAGGCTCGACACATTTACTCAAAACTGAACAAATGACAAATATCAATTTATCTTTGATTCTTGATCAAGCCTAGATTTTTTTTAAACACTTTCATCATATCGACGATGAATAAGAGTCTTTACAAAATATACAGAACCTTTTTATGAACAACTTCTTTTCCATCACGTCAAGAATCCCGAATTACTACGTAATATTAACTCTTTTAATGTTGAACAATTTTCTCACAGACTTAAAAGAAGATTTGAGGTAACAGAAATATGTTTCTATGAACGAATGTTGCAAAGAAGAAGAAGCGGAGGAGGAGGAGGAGGAGGAGGAGATATAGTTCTACAAAAGAATCTTACGAATACCCAAGACGAAACATATGAACGATGCGAACGTTTTGATGAAACTAGAAACAAAAAAAGACAGTTAAGTAGGGATCAAAAAGAGACAATTGATATTTCTTGAACCTATAATCAAGAAAGAGGACATCTATAATTTGACACTCACAGGACATATTGAAAACAAGAGGGGCAGAGAGAAACGGCGAATAACCGAACTTGTGTAAATTGATGGAAAAAAAGAACAGGGGAACATAATAAGGAGACAAATATTACTTATGATTACAAAGGATAGGAAATTGTGAAGAGCCATAATCACCCTCATTCTAAAGTGCATTAGAAGAAGAATTAATAAATGAACCGAATAAAATACCACAGAATCGATTACTTTCAACGGAAATCTTTCAATATATAAACAAAAAACCCCAGAATTTAGAGAAAAATACCGGTAGAATACCTTACCCTAGATACTCCCACTACAACTACGGCTGCAGTACATGTATTGTTTGAACAACCTTAATTGCTTACAAAACGGGCATTCAAAAAGTAACGCACCAGATTTTTGGATGTAAGAAAATAAAAAAGAACGTCGGTGTTTTAAGTCCTCGACTGTTCCCCTATATACAACGCTAAGAAAAGCATTTTTTAGTTGGTCAAGACCACGTCTGGCACAAGTTGGCATTTAGAGAGCACTTCCCGAATAACACATTCGATGTTAGATTTTTGGTATACAGGAAGAGTGTATTTATACAGTACCACAGGCTTTTAACCACTTGATGCAAATCGAGATCACTGTCAACAGCTTACAAGACCAGCATCACAACTACGAGTTATCTCAATAATCTCTTTAGTGAAATTGAAAGATTTCTTCTGTCATATGTGTCCCCAGTACGTGTATTCTAGCTAATTGAGGCATTCATCCGAGAATAAGCGGCTGTTTTGATTGGCTGGAATGATTCGTGGTCTTGCGAGGATATAAATTCTCATCAATCCCAGCCGCCATTTTCACTACTGAAATATGTCGGTTTTGAACTCAGGTTCATTTGTCAAATTGATTTCTCGATTCACATTGCTATACTCAACTCCTTTATGAGAAAATTTTTAGCGATAATTACGAAGAATTAAGAATGTATATAAGTTTCCTTCCAGATGAAGAGAATACTTGAGACAACAGAAATGTGTTTCTACCGAGTGATGCTAAGGAATACCATGGACCGAACATGTGAACAAATAGCAAGTTGTAAGAAAATGGAAACAAAAAAGGTCATTTATACTCAGAAGCAGAGATTCAACACTATTTATTTTTCAAGTTTAATAATCTTTCAAGTTATTGATACTCGGTCCATAAACATGTCGGTAATATCAGACAGATTTTAGTCAACAACACAATAATACTCACTCATACACACAGTAAAAAGAACCTTCAGATATTGGAGGCCATGTACATTAAATCCAAACAACCCACACTTAATAAAATCACGTTTAAATCTGGTCATAACACATTACATTGCATTTGAATACATGGTTCTGTTGTATAGTCGGTTGTTGGATGTTTATATCTAAATATTTCCAGCCATTTACTAAAGCTGTCTACTACTATAAAATAGTAGTAGCCGTTTATAGGTCCTGCGTAGTCTGCGTGTATTCTTCACCACGATTTGTCAGCCTTTGGCCAAAGTTTTTGTATAATCGGTGGCGATTTTGCTGCCGCAGCACATCCCTTACACTTTTCCACCATCTGTGCGATATACTCATTCATTTTTGGCCAGCACACATATCTTCTCATTAGTGCTTTCATGCGATTTTTCCCGGGATGTCCAACATGAAAGTCTTTTAAGATTCTCCTTTGAAGTGACTTCGGTAACACAACCCTTTCATTATACAGTAGTACATTGTCACAAATTGAAAAACTATCTGCCAATTTTCTGTCTCTGTCTTCAATTGTTTTCTTTGTCGTGTTAATAAATTCATCCGCTTCTGTGTTTCTTCGTATCTCTAGCAATGTAACCGATAGTTCTTTAACCGTGTTACTTAGTACTTTGCTGATTTCATCCTCCGCTTTCAGCGCTGCTATCACTGAGTCTTCCAAGGGTTCACTTTCCTTAAGAATCAGCCGCGATAGACCATCTGCGTGCCCAGTTCTTTTCGATGGTAAATACTCTAGTTTAAAATTGTAGTTTATTAGTATTGTGCCCCACCTCAGGAGTCTATTGGCGGTATAAACAGGTAGTCCTTTCTTGCTAAGAAGCGGCTTATGGTCCGTTTTTAGTGTGAATTCTCTACCGTATATATTGTGTTACGGTGAAAATGATTTCCAAAGCCTTTTCTATTTGTGAATAGTTTTTCTCGGTCGGTAGTAATGCTCTCGATGCGTGGCCTACCGGTTTTTAGTACCATCCTGAATTTTATGTCAAATGCATGCTCCCATACCGTGTGAGCTTGTTTCACTTGCTACAATAATCCTCAGCCTAGGGTCGAAATGTGTCAAGGTTAAATCTGATGTCAATTTATTTATAATTTCGTTAAACGCCTTTTTGCTCTTCTCCGACCAGTTCCACTGGACATCTTTCTTCAGCAATTCGTTGAGGGGTGACCTCAATTTATACATACTATCGATAAACTCTCCATAGTAATTAACAAGACCGAGGAAGCGTTGCAATTCTGCGATATTTTTAGGCTCAGGCATGTTTTTGATTGCTGAAGCTCTCTCTGGGTCAGGTTTCCTGCCATTCTCATTAATGATGTGACCTAGATATTTTATTTCTTTCAAAAAGAAATCACATTTCTTCTCTTTAACTTTTAACCCAAAGTCTTGTTGTCTTTTAAACATTTCCTTGATGTGTGTTGCATGGTCTTTTAAATTATCGCCTTTGACTAAAATATAGTCCAGATAAGCTGTGGTGAAATTTTGCCCCGTGAACATAGTATCCATCGTTTGCTGAAAAATCGCAGGCGCTACTTTTATCCCAAATGGTAGCCTGTTGTATTTGTATAGACCTTTGTGTGTATTTATGCATAGTAATTTGGAACTTTCTTCCGTAATTGGAATTTGCAAGTATGCTTCACTTAGGTCAATATTTGAGAAAATTTTTCCATCATTAAGTTTAGTGAATAATTCTTCTGGGCTAGGCTACGGACAGTGATGGTCATTAATTGTATTATTCAGTCCCGTGGAAAAATCTGCACACACGCGAAAGGTACGTTTCTCTTTTTCCTAAATACAGGTTGAGCATTCTGTTTAAGCTCGATGTTTGCTTCAAATTTGTTGCAACGTCCTAACCCACATGAAAATACTTCTGGGAATTCTTTGTGCAATTCCTCAGTCAGTTTTATTGCTTCCGAAAACTCACAGTTTTACAAAACGAACTAATAGGTAAATCCCATACATTGAATTTCTGCACTCAGTCCGTTCCTACTAGGTTATTTGAATTTCTCATCACATAGATTTTTAATTTTTTCATTTCTCCCTGGAATTTTACGTTCACTATAATTTCACCTTCGAAATTTATCTTTTTCCTCGTTACGGATTTAGCAATTTTTTTTAGTGTGTAGCATTGTCGGCATATTTAACTTCCACCATATTTGTAAGTTTATAATCGTCAAATCAGATGCCGAATCCAGTTGTAATTTAATTTTTTTATTCAGAATTTCCATTTCAACGTATTTTTTGATATTTTTCTTATTTTCATCCTCCACTCTAGTAGACCTTACCCTACTAGGTTGATTTCTATTTCTGCATACCGTAGCTTTGTGGCCCATCTTACCACATGATCGGCAGTTTTTGTGTTTAAAAAGACAATCCTTAAACCAATGCCATCCACCGGATCTGTAACATGCAGAAGGGGGAGGCTTGTTTTTACTGGATTCTTGTCAACCGTAGTGCTTTTCTCTTTGGTATTATAATTTTGTTTTGTCTGTGGGGAGGGTATAAAACGTAAATTTCTTTTCACCTTTCTAATGTACGCTACTCTTAACTCTTCAATGTCCTTCCTATCTTTCTTTATGCTGAGGTATTTCTGGCAATCTTCTGACAATTTTTGTAATGTTAGACCTGGCTCGTTTTGCAGTTTGGTCAGCATGCGTTTCCTCATTTTGCTGTCTTTTTTGTAACTAGTCCTTGTACAAATATGAGACACTTGAAATTGTTTGGGGTAAGTTCCGACAATTTATAATCGTCGCAATGTTTATTGACGATAGCTGCAAAAGTAGAGTAGTCCTCGTTTTCGTCTTTTCTGAGATTAAGGCATTTCCATCTTTTATGGTACAACGAGATTTTGAGGCTAAATAGCTTTGTGAGACCTGTCACTGCCTCATCGAACGTTAGATCATTCGTTTTTTTAGGGAGAATATAGTTTATGAACTTGGTATGTTCGTCTGTGCCTAATTTCCTGAGTAGAAGTTTTAATTTTTTCTTCTCACTCCAGTGCTGACAGTCGATATTAAAAATATCCTCGTATCGCCTGTCATACTCTCCGAAATTTTTATCTTCTTCAACTGAGTATTTAAAAATTTCAGTTGCGTTCCACACCGCATCTTGTAAAAATGTCTCCTTCTCTGTGTTCCTATCCAGGACTGTGCTAGTTAATCTTAATCAAAGTTTTTGCAGTTGTGTTTCTTTTTCCTCGTTTGCAATTTGTCTTTCTTCAATTTGCTTTTGCATCCCCATTTGTGTTTTCTGCATTTCTGTCTGTCTTTCTTCGTTAGCTTTTTGCATTTCTATTTATCTTATTTTGCTAGCCTTTTGCCTTTTCATCTGTCTTCAGTTCTTTTTATAATTTCGAGTATTCCCTTTTGAAATTCTTCCATTTTCTTTGAATCAATATGTAGCACACTTTATTAAAGTGATTCGGGGGCGAAGTTGTTGTGGCGACTGACGTAAAAATACGTATTTTCCTCCGCGTGACTTGTTCGACTCTTCGTCGCTAAATTATTGTTTGGCGACTGACTTCAGAGCGTATTTTTTCCTTCGCATGAATTTCTTCGAATCTTCGTTGCCAAATTGTTGTGGATTCTTGTTTAGGAAACCACCCAATATAATAATAACACAAAAACATATGAAAGAAAAAAAGGTAAGTGTATTGAACAAAAGATATACAACCTGTACACGGTTAGTAGATTCAGGAATACTTGTTAGTGGAAGTCAAATATACAATGAAGTAAGTCCGGTAATAAGTCGATATTTCTTGCTGACCAACGAGCGGGGTTCAAGTGCTCTGGCTAACAACTCAACTCAACCCTGTAGGCAGGATTATTTGTATACTATGGAAGAGTCCATAGAGTGTGTAAATAAGGGTGACTCCCCAACACACACACACACACACACACACACACACACACATATATATATATATATATATATATATAACGGTTATTTATTATAATAGAGAGGATATTATTTACGCTAGTTATATGCAAGCCGTTCTCTTCGTGTTTGTTATTACTGACCCTGTTTCCACTGATTTCAAGTACACACAAGAATTTGTTATAATTCTTGTATTTTATAGTTGCTTATTGTTGTCAATCTCTCATTGTAACTAATCAAAAATTACAAATTATCATTTGGTATGTATAATAAAAATAGTAAATATAGTTATTTACTCTATATAGTCTTTGGAATCTGTTTTGTTAGTATTCTGGGAACAGATTTCCTATAGCTAAGGAACGCGTGATCAACACTATTTGTGGTTGTACTGCATTTATAGGAATGGTTTAGAACCTATCCACAGAGGATAAGTGTGATTGAAATGTACTATTTACTTTTCAAGTTTAATAATCTTGCAAGTTATTAATAGTCGGTCCTAACTTTCCCTTCGCTATTAAACCCAACACTTATTCACAGTGAATCGATATTTATCTTATATATATATATATATATATATATATATATATATATATAGACATTGTAAAACTAAGAAGTACTCAACTGTTCACAAACTGGACAGTCTAGCTTTAAAGCTAAAACATTTATGTCATTGATATCTTTATGTGTTAATGAACTTTTTTTTTTTAGCCGGAAATAGTCTTTTAATAAAAACATTGGAATATTCAAAATAAGCTAAAATTAGGTTCCTTCTCTTAGGAAGTTATACACAAGTCATTCAATTCTTTCAATATCATCATGGCATAAAATTAATGTTATTCAAATTTACCAAATAATAGTTCTTCCCGTCTCTTAACACGAAGACCAAAAGAACTGTAGCCATCAGATTTTAGGTGACCACTATTGGTGCTCTTAAACAAGTTTTTGTTGTATTAATTTCGAGAAAAATTTCAGGATTTTTGTGATACATTCGACAAAAAAATATGAAACATTTCATCCGCAATGTAAAGCACTCCATATAAAATGATTTGAATTATTATGTAAAACATCCCATTCACCATATAGAACATCGTATTTATAATGTAAAACATTTGCTATACAATGTAAAGCATTCGATATAAAACGTAAAACCTTTGATTTATCATGTGAAACATCCCATTCATTATATAGATCATCGTATTTATAATGTAAAACATTCGCTATACAATGTGAAGTATTCGATATAAAATATAAAACCTTTGATTTATTATGTAAAACATCCCATTCACCATATAGAACATCGTATTTATATTGTAAAACATTCTCTATGCAATATAAAGCATTCGATATAAAATATAAAACATTCGATTTATTATGGAAAACGTTCATATTTATAATATAAGACTTCCTATTTTTGATGTAAAACTTCCATCATACAATTTAATGCATTCGATATAAAATATAAAATCTTTGATTTATTATGTAAAAAAATTTATTAACAATATAAGACACCCTATTTATACTGTGAAACATTCGCTATACAATGTAATCTTTCGATATGCAATATGAAACCTTTCATTTACTATGGAGAACATTCTATTCACAATATAAAACATCGTATTTGTAATGTAAAACATTCAATTTGTTATGTAGATAGTTTAATGTTCAATGTAAAGCATTCGTTCTATTTACACAAATTAAAACACATGATTTGTAATGTAAAAGATACGATTTAAAAAGGTTTGTGTTACAACGTGAAATTTCTTTAAACAGGACAATTAATTTATCTTCATAAAATTAGCTAAATTGAATCTTAATAGACATCTACGCAAACATATTCGTATTAAAATCCAAAAATGTGACATTATACCATAGATTTTCCTATAATATTTCTCCCGTTTATCTGAATACTTAGAAACACTTTCATTTTCATAATTGTACAATTTCCACCAAAATGTCGTTACAGTCCTCACAAAAAAAAACAAAAAAAACAAAAAAAACACAACCGTTGTCTTTGCAAATGGTCATTGTGACAATAAAACATGAGAAGAATACATTTATAGTTAGTTGGTAAATTTTATTCGACCACTAGATAATTAAATTAATTTCTGGTCCAAGTGTTCATGATGAAGTGGCCTTTTAAAAATAGCATCATTCAATAAATTCCGTCAAATATTTGACCTTTCATTGCAAGCAAAGGCGCCTTTTAGGCCTCACATTAGAATTAGTTTTATATCTCTCCCGTAGGGTAGATTATCAGCTAGTATTAATAAAAGCCTTTCATAGTTCTTTGTCTATCTTCTTATTTTTACCTACTTCATTGCTTTTTTTTATTCATTTTCGTTTATTTTTTTATCGCCAGCCGCAAATCTGTAGAGAAATGAGCACTTTTACTTCCGATGGTCTTTGATGAATTTGTTTTGGAACCACAAGTTTTTACATCCGCACCAACTGTATAGCTTCACCCCACGCTTTGACAATCGACTAATCAGTAAGCAACACTCTGGCCGACATTGCGACGTCATTCACATATTTCTTTCCTTATGTCACGTGACATATTCCCAATGCGAACGTTTTTTTTCATCACATCTATTCATGATATTCATGGCATTCAAATTGTCTGTTGTTTATTTGAAACTTCTTTCTTTCTTTCTTTTTTGCTTCCTATTTCTGCCTCACTCTTCTTATATCTATCTATCTATCTATCTATCTATCTATCTATCTATGTCAGTCTATTCGTATCTATCTATCTATCTATCTATCTATCTATCTATCTATCTATCTATCTATCTATCTATGTCAGTCTATTCTTATCTATCTATCTATCTATCTATCTCTGTCTATTCTATCTATCTATCTATCTATCTATCTATCTATCTCTGTCTATTCGTATCTATCTATCTATCTATCTATCTATCTATGTCAGTCTATTCGTATCTATCTATCTATCTATCTATCTATCTATCTATCTATCTATGTCAGTCTATTCGTATCTATCTATCTATCTATCTATCTATCTATGTCAGTCTATTCTTATCTATCTATCTATCTATCTATCTATCTATCTCTGTCTATTCGTATCTATCTATCTATCTATCTATCTATCTATCTATCTATCTATCTGTTTCTTTTATGACGTTGGATCTGCATGAATTGTTATCAGATATTATTTCCACTGTTCACTGTGCACTTTATCACTTTACGTGATTAATATTCAAAATGAGTTAGGTGCATTGACAAGGAAGTAGATTATGTTGAAAAATGAATATTGTGTAACATACACGCATTTTGCTCATTAGACAGCTCAAACTTGTTGCTGTAATTATATATATAGTGTTACATTTTAATAGTTTTTAGTGCCAAAATTGATGTTTTTTAGCTACACAACGGTCATTATTATAAAAGAGAGTATATATATATATATATATATATATATATATATATATTGTGTGTATTTTGGCAGCAATTTTTCATTAATGCAGGTTTCATTGAATAATATAGACAAGTTTTGTTTATTACTTTTGTGTAGGATCCGTTCGTACCGTCTGATATACTTGATGGTGATATCGTTGAAAGACAACAAAAAATCACAGTAATTGTTGATTTTTTTTATCGGGTCTAAGCTTTCGGCTCACATAAGCTATTATCAAAGAATAAATATTAACACACAGTAAACATAGAACATTTAAGTTATTAACAATAAAGAGAATTAAATTGAAGATGCAAGTCCATCCCTACCATGGCGGATGGCCGAAGACAGTGACAAAATGGTGGCATTGTGGTCCCTGATCCGATTACAGGCATTTGAGTATGTTAGCTGAAATATCAAAATTTATCGTATTCAAACCAGGTTTAAGTTGTTTAATATAGCTTCCAGGATTTTGAATTTCTGTTTATTATTTTCTTGTCTAAGTATAACTGCACGCTACTGCAAATGGGGTGCAGTTATAGTCTGAGAAAAAAAAAAGAAAAAAAAGAAACTGATTATACCCTGTCACTCCAGTGGGTCTAAAACTGATCGTATATTGAAAGAAAAGAAACTAAAGCAGTTGTTTCAATTAATTTATACAAGGGTGTAGTTAAACATGACTAAACATTTCCCTCAGCCAGAATTTGATGATAACAGGAAAAACTATGAAGAAGATTGAAAGAAACTTGAATTATCTCTGCTGGACAATTCTAACTACGGTTCCCGCCATGGAAGTGACAATATAATCACGTGGTTAATTTCCGCTTGGACAGACAGCTTTTAATTGACTGATTCCCCGCCGGACAATTCCAGTTGCGGCTTTCTGGAAAGAAACAGCCGCGGTCAGTTTCAATCTTGACACGTTTGCTTGTCCTACTTCGGTATGTGATCAACTTGAGCGTTTCGTTAAATCAGGATAAATTGTTTTATTCTCTGGGAATCGCTGTTTGACAGACTCCTACGGAGACAACTAATTGATAATCGCCTCAGTAATGGCGATTCGAAGCCTGGTGTCAACTTGATGAAAACGTTTTATATAAAATGCTGTTGCAGTATCAGGTCGGGTGCACCTCCTATTCTTCTCGAGGTTCTCAACAAAATCCAAAGAAGGATCTGCAATGAAAACTGTCCTGACTTTGCATCTCGACTTCATTCACTTTCTCACCGATGTGACGTGGCTACCCTCTGCCTTTTTCACAAATATTTTCATGGCTGCTGCTCTGACGAGCTTTTTTTTTTTTAGCCTTGGGGGCCCCGTCCACGCGAATTTAAGCGCGATACTAGATTGTTATTTACGTTCCACCCTTTTACCATTGAAATAAGTAAATATAACCGTCACTTCTACTTGAATAGTTTCTTTTCTCACACTTTCCACCTGTGGAACCCACTTCTAACTTCCTTGATAACTATAATCTCCAACAATTTAAATGCAACGTCAACTGCCATTTTTTATTTTCTTGAATCCCATCTTTTATCATTTCCTCAATAACCCCTGTACCCAGTCTTTTATCTCACTGTAACCCTTTTCACTAGTTGCGTTTCTGTCTTGCTTGGAGTGAAATGATAAAAACAATGACAGGAAAAATACGTATTTTCAGCTCGAATACTAATTTCGAGTTAATTCGGATTCGAAAGAAAATCTGTAAAACGTTGAAAACGCTAGACAAAAGAATACTCTTCAGGATTTCCAATAAGAAAAGAGAACTCAACTATTATCTAATATGCATCCATCTCTATGACAGTGAATACTGTACAGTTTTCCCACAGATGAAAAAGAAACCTAAAGCAACAGAAATGTGGGTCTATAGAAGGATGATGAGTAATGCCACGCACGGAACATATGAACAAATCGAAAGTTGTAAGGAAAATGGAAACAAAAATGACATTTATATTCCAAATCAGAAAGAGAAAATTGAAATTTCTTGGAAAGAGACCTTGGCGAATTTGACCCTCACTGGACAAGTTGAAAGCAAGAGAAATAGAGGAAAATACCGCATAACCTACACAGAGAGCGTAAGTAAATGGATGTCAGAGGAAGACATAGGGGAGATATAAAAAAGATAAAATTTATTAAGGGCTAAATCACAGGAAATTATAGAGATCCATGATCGCCTACATCTTGAAGGGACACCGCATATAATACTGACGATACTCATAACATTTGAATCAGTGGAAATTTCCGTTCGATTAACATAGACTATATTTTTAATTCAACCAAAATTTACTCGAAAACTTTTATGTGTTTATATTTCCCAGACGAGTTATTCACATTATTTACATTGTTCGGACTGTTGTCTTCAACTTTATTGCCATATTTACGACGTTTCAGCCGTTGTACGCTTTGTCTATTATACTTCTGAGATGAGGTAGTATTTACATTATTAACATTGTTCGGACTGTTGTCTTCATCTTTATTGCCATATTTACGACGTTTCGGCCGTTGTACGCTTTGCCTATTATACTTCTGAGATGAGGTAGTATTTACATTATTAACATTGTTCGGACTGTTGTCTTCATCTTTATTGCCATATTTACGACGTTTCGGCCGTTGTACGCTTTGTCTATTATACTTCTGAGATGAGGTAGTATTTACATTATTAACATTGTTCGGACTGTTGTCTTCATCTTTATTGCCATATTTACGACGTTTCGGCCGTTGTACGCTTTGCCTATTATACTTCTGAGATGAGGTAGTATTTACATTATTAACATTGTTCGGACTGTTGTCTTCATCTTTATTGCCATATTTACGACGTTTCGGCCGTTGTACACTTTGCCTATTATACTTCTGAGATGAGGTAGTATTTACATTATTAACATTGTTCGGACTGTTGTCTTCATCTTTATTGCCATATTTACGACGTTTCGGCCGTTGTACGCTTTGCCTATTATACTTCTGAGATGAGGTAGTATTTACATTATTTACATTGTTCGGACTGTTGTCTTCATCTTTATTGCCATATTTACGACGTTTCGGCCGTTGTACGCTTTGCCTATTATACTTCTGAGATGAGGTAGTATTTACATTATTTACATTGTTCGGACTGTTGTCCTCATCTTTATTGCCATATTTACGACGTTTCGGCCGTTGTACGCTTTGCCTATTATACTTCTGAGATGAGGTAGTATTTACATTATTTACATTGTTCGGACTGTTGTCTTCATCTTTATTGTCATATTTACGACGTTTCGGCCGTTGTACGCTTTGTCTATTATACTTCTGAGATGAGGTAGTATTTACATTATTTACATTGTTCGGACTGTTGTCCTCATCTTTATTGCCATATTTACGACGTTTCGGCCGTTGTACGCTTTGTCTATTATACTTCTGAGATGAGGTAGTATTTACATTATTTACATTGTTCGGACTGTTGTCTTCATCTTTATTGTCATATTTACGACGTTTCGGCCGTTGTACGCTTTGTCTATTATACTTCTGAGATGAGGTAGTATTTACATTATTTACATTGTTCGGACTGTTGTCCTCATCTTTATTGTCATATTTACGACGTTTCGGCCGTTGTACGCTTTGTCTATTATACTTCTGAGATGAGGTAGTATTTACATTATTTACATTGTTCGGACTGTTGTCCTCATCTTTATTGTCATATTTACGACGTTTCGGCCGTTGTACGCTTTGCCTATTATACTTCTGAGATGAGGTAGTATTTACATTATTTACATTG
Source organism: Ascarosepion bandense (assembly GCA_037127315.1). Classification (NCBI taxonomy): domain Eukaryota; kingdom Metazoa; phylum Mollusca; class Cephalopoda; order Sepiida; family Sepiidae; genus Ascarosepion; species Ascarosepion bandense. The sequence goes on from JBBBDQ010002020.1 coordinate 82,812, forward strand.
TTCGGACTGTTGTCCTCATTTTTATTGCCATGTTTATGACGTTTCGGCCGTTGTACGCTTTGTCTATTATACTTCTGAGATGAGGTAGTATTTACATTATTTACATTGTTCGGACTGTTGTCCTTATCTTTATTGCCATGTTTATGACGTTTCGGCCGTTGTACGCTTTGCCTATTATACTTCTGAGATGAGGTAGTATTTACATTATTTACATTGTTCGGACTGTTGTCCTCATCTTTATTGCCATGTTTATGACGTTTCGGCCGTTGTACGCTTTGCCTATTATACTTCTGAGATGAGGTAGTATTTACATTATTTACATTGTTCGGACTGTTGTCCTCAATTTTATTGTCATATTCACGATGCCGTTGTATGTTCCGAAATTCCCCAGCTGATTAGAATTTAGAACCGAACCCTTTATTTCGATCATTGGGGTAGATTGTTCTCCTTCCATGAATCCCTGAAGTGGTATGAGTCATGGAGTTAGAAAAATCTATACCAGGGTTCAAAATGAAAGTTTCAGTTAAAACTTTTAATCACGTGGAGTCGAAGCGTGCAAAGGCCGAAACGTCATCAATAAAGATAAGGACTATAGTCCAAGTAATATAAGGATGTACTTTGTGGTGCAGTGGATGTCGACTCGGAAAGACAAATCGGGGAGCTGAGTTCGAATTCCGGTTGAATTCCTTCCATTCATCTACGCACATATACCCTTGAGAAAGGTATTAATCTGTCTCTTCCCTCCAGTTATGGGTTAAATAATAGAACGGATTGGATTCAATAGCCTTGGCTTTTAATCGTTCTAATGCAGAAAGCAATGGCAGCCTACTTCGCGATAATCTTTTGCCCAGTCTGCCATGTCTTTTTTGAGACATGATCACCCAACGCGTATATCACGTATGGCACTTAACTGACTGAATGTAAATAATACAAATCTTTTATTCACATTTACTCTTTGTTCAACTTTTCATCAACCCATGTTAAATATTTAATAAACATGTCAAAAATATTTTATTGTTACCGTGTAATTGAGTCTCATGTCTACTTGACCTACATAATGCTTGTTAATCATGTCTACCTGACCTACATAATGCTTGTTAATCATGTCTACCTGACCTGCATAATGCTTGTTAATCATGTCTACCTGACCTACATAATGCTTGTTAATCATGTCTACCTGACCTACATAATGCTTGTTAATCATGTCTACCTGACCTACATAATGCTTGTTAATCATGTCTACCTGACCTACATAATGCTTGTTAATCATTTCTACCTGACCTACATAATGCTTGTTAATCATGTCTACCTGACCTGCATAATGCTTGTTAATCATGTCTACCTGACCTACATAATGCTTGTTAATCATGTCTACCTGACCTACATAATGCTTGTTAATCATGTCAATATTAATATGTTAATATTGCTTTCGTTTTCAGTGTTAAAGCAAAAAAACAACATGATACCGATTTAGACAATTTTTGAAAAATGGTCTCTAAACTTATTTATAAATTTATAAATATATATTTTTGTTTGTGTGTGTGTGTGTGTATCTGTGTCTGGGTGTATGTGTCCGTTACCTTTAGACTGAACCGATTTTCTTGAAAATTTACACATTTATACTATAAGCGTTGTACTATAAGGTGATGTGCATTGTGGTGCAGTAGATATCGGATCGGAACGAGAAATCGGGGAGCCGAGTTCGAATTCCAATTGAATTCATCGCAATCACTTACGCGCAAATACCCTTGGCAAAGCTATTAATCCGTCTATTCCTTCTAGTTATGGGTTAAATAATAGGACAGATTGGGTTCTATAGCCTTGGCTGGCAACCAGTCTACCGCAGAAAGCAATGGCAACCTACTGCGGGATAATCTTCTGCCCAGTCAGTCATGTTTCTTTCGAGATATTATCGCCCAAGTGTGTTTCACGTATGACACTTAACTGACTGACTGACTATACGCGTCTGCAAGTGTTCTTAGCTAGGTTTTGTGTCGCGGTACCCCCGATAAATATCGAAAATCAATAATCGAAAAAATCGGGTTATAGAAGGAGTGGTCCGATTTTAATCAAATTTAATACACTCATAAACAAAGACACAAGAAACGATATTCAGAAGTTTCAAGGTTGCAGTTCTTACAATAGTGCAGAAAATTGACTATATATATATATATATATATATATATATATATATATATATATATATATATAAGGCAAGATGTTTTTGTGTGTGTCTGTTTATCTGTCTGTATGTTCTTTATACAAATCCACAATTTTTATCCGATTCTCACCAAACTTCATACAAATATTCTTTATGCTGAGTCTGAGCTCCAGGACGAGGTATTAGTTTTAAAGCTTTCATTACACCCGAGCAACGCCGGGCTATACTGCTAGTGTGTTATATACTACTGTTGTGTTTGATATTAACTGCTGCCGTTGCTGGAACAACAAACACCTTGACAGTTAAACGATAGCAACCATGACGTATATATGCAAATATTAACTTATATTTGTAATCTCTTCGGCGACCGTTGTGTGTAGAGGAGTGGTCAGAGGTAGGCGCGCACATACGAGGAAGTTGATCGCTGAGTTCGTCTTCTCTGCGTTCTCTCATCTGCCTCTTATATATGCCAAAATCCGGTCGATTGCGTCATTTTTCTCGAATTATTATTATGGCTTTGGTCACTGCCTTCAATGGTTTATATTCTCTGACCTTGAATACGGCTGTTTATCAAAACACCCCATATTTCTTTCATGCAATGCTGGTCTTGTATACTTGATATGTAGTGAACATAACAAGATCTAGATGAAAAATTCAAATGCTAAGCACTGACTCATTGATTTTGTTAGAAATAAACGAATTTACTCGAATTTAAATCAAACCTTGCTTAGCACACATGCAAAAGCGAGTCCAAAACAAAACTCGTGAAATTTCACACCTCGATGCGAAATGTTTTTCGGCCAATAAAAAACTAGGAAACATCTAAAAACAAAATTCAAATAATCTTGAATTATCAGAAATAATTTAGTTTACGGACCCTTTTTGCGAGCTGACGCGAAGTTTGTTCGTCGTCCAATGGAAAAGACAGAATCACATCTGGGAGTGAATTCCCAACTGATCTTTTCAAGCCCCACAAACGACATAAAAGACGGAGCAAGTCGCCTGTCGCCTGTCGCCAGAGAGATGATGAGCGTAATTAACACGTACCCTTGACAAACGTCAAGCGATTATTATTATTACCTCTTTCTTTCTCTTTCATCTCCTTCCCCTTCAATCGTTCACCCGTCTATCACTTTTTATACTTGATAACCGAACGGAACCTTTTAAGACTGAGCAAATACTTCAAAGACATTCCTACCAAAGATAACGCTCATACATACATACATACATACATACATACATACATACATACGTTCCTGCCAAGTTACTAGTACGAACTTTTGATACCCTTAACTTCTTAATACTGTTTTTCATTTAACATTAACCTCTACCAATTCATGTTATTCTTTTCTATTAATAAGTTTCTATTTAAACATACACAAGGTATACTTTTATTTTTCCACAAATCTACTTTCTGATAACTTTCTGATGATTCTGTTAAAACCTGTAAATTTTGGAAGTTTTGTAATGTTTGACACAAGGCCAATTCAAAAAACATTAACCATCTCCCTACTTCTACACATATTCTGAAAATAATATTTATTTAAATGTAAATACATTTTTATTTTTATATTTCCTAACTCTTGAGAACAGCAATCTTATTTGTCTGAATACAACTTCGCCTCTCACCCGGCGTCTGCATTCTTGACTTTTCAAAACAATATTTATTTTCTTTTAAATTTTGCCAGCCTACATTTTTGCATCAAACAATATTGTTCAATGTAAATTCACCTCTGGGCGAAATTACACACAAGGCAATAGTTTGCATAACACATACTAATCTGACAGTGCAAAGAAAAACGATCATTTTTGCATGAAGCTAGTGAAAAATAAACGCTTTTAATGCCTTCTAACGACAAAAACACAACAAACCTTGAAGAGCAGGTTATATCTCAGTTTTTATTTATATCATCTAAGAATATAAAAATACACATACCAGACACACATATAGAATTCGCAGCAGCTTGTCATCAGTCGAAACTGCTTTGTTGGGCGTGATGTTCAGTTCCCGTTCTGGGCGTCGATATCGAACATTATTTTGTGAGAACGCTAATTTACAGTTGATTGTCAACCATCCTGTTTTAGGTTTACCGAAATTGTCGTGCATCAGCATAAGGGGGGTGGGAAGTGTCGTTAATGCAATGCTGCTTAAAAAGTAAATGGGCAGCTTTTGTCTTTTTTTGTTGATCGATGAAAATGCACTCGATTTTGAAAGTTTATGAAGAGAAATGTGACATTGTCAGCAAAGAGACAGCTCAGCGGATGCGACACCCCCTGGGGTTATAGAAGATTGAGAACGTCAGAATCCAGCAAATACGTTCGATTTTCTGAGTAGTATCGTAACAGACACCGAAAAGTGTGTCACGGTAAGCTGAAGGTATAGAAATGGAGAAAGATCTATTCCAGAAATTAAGCCGAGTACTAAGAGATAGGATAATGTCTCTGGAAAGAAAGAAAAAAAGGTTGGAATTGCTAATATCTACTTGTCTGTATAACAGTACTATCAGTATAGCCCGGCGTTGCTCGGGTGTAATGAAAGCTTTAAAACTAATCCATGGTTCTGGAGCTCAGACTCTTTGGACGTTGGCACGAAAGACTGAAAAGAAGTAGTTGTTTCCAGTTAAAGCGAAACCGTAGACTGAAAGAAAAATGAATGGATGTAAATCAAATTTTGATTATATATTTTATCGATTTTCTGCACTATTGTAAGAACTGCAACCTTGACACTTCTAAATATCGTTTCTTATGTCTTATGAGTGTATCAAATTTGATTAAAATCAGACCACTCCTTCTATAACCCGATTTTTTCGATTATCGTCTTTCGATATTTATCGGGGTACCTCGACACAAAACCTAGCTAAGAACACTCGCAGACGCTTATAGTACAACTGTGTAAATTTTCAAAAAAATCGGTTCAGCTGTTTCACACACACACACACACGCACACACGCACGCACGCACGCACGCACGCACACACACACACACACACACACACACACACACACACGCGCAGTTCCATTTATAAATAAGTTTAGAAATGTTAGAGAATCTCTTCGGAACAAAAAAGAATGGACATAACGTTACAGAAATGTGGTTTTACCGACAGATGATGAGAATGCCACGGACAGAACAGACGAAGGACGACGAAACTTTAAATAGAATAGGAACTCTAAGGAAAGCTGCAATTTTATAATAAAGAAAAAACTTGGAGAATTTGCCACTAATAGAATATATTGAGGACAAAAGATTGATTGCTTTTTACGTCTTATCAACCTTTTTAGTAAAAGCCAGAAAATATTTTTAGATTCTAAGCATATTGAGAGATAATAGTGATTCAGTGATACAAGTCTTACTAATTAACCCATAGCTGGTGGGAAAAAGAGGTAGATTCATACCATTCACAAGGATATTTGCGTGTAAGTGAATATAAGGAGCCCGATTGGAATTGGAACGAGTCTCTCTGATTACAAATTTCGAGCCGTTAACCATTACAACGCCCAAGTTTATAGCATCTGGTATTCCCAAACGGTCAGCCATCGAGAAGCTGACCAGGATCGACGTTGCTTAAAAAATCACCTTAACTTTTATGGTTTTCTCTTTATTAACAGCATTTTTTCTTATACTTTCTAACAGTAAGCCGTTTCATTCTTAGTGGCTTTATTGCCTTTCTTGGAGCGAAATAATTTTTTAAAAAGTAAGCTAAAGACAAGCTATGCAAGGAAACGGCAAGTAATCTATTTGACGGTTCTAAGTAAATGAATTGTAGAACAAAGGGAAAGATGGTGATTTACCAATCGTAGCTTAGATATGGCACAAGGTCGAAATTATTGGGGTATCCATTGAGGATCGAACTCGCGTCAGTTGTAATTGATATGCCGCTTCAAGCTTGCTAACCATTAAATCACGCCGATATGCCTAAAGTTAAAGATGGCTGGTAAAGTATAAAAAGTTACGTAAAACAGACAGCACATTATGGAGGCTATGATCGCCCACATCTACAATGATCATAGTATAGAAAAGATGAAAATTCATTTTCCCATCATCTAAAGAAAACTGATGGTTAACCAAGAGACCTTGATTTTTCATTTGTCCATTTTTTTCCGTCATTATTGAAAATTATTACGTTTCTTTGTTTCAGTTTTTAATCTGACAGCAGAGCTTCAGGTTTCTTGTTCCACCTTGTGTCATTGCAAGTGTTGACATGTCAACCGGTTTTACGACATTTCCGTCAAAACAAAATGGTGGCTTGTCGACTTCAGAGTGACAAGACCATCAAAACTTTAGGCGGTATTTTTCCCGCCTTTCTCAGCTCTAAAACTGGCTTTTGAATGTTATTTCTGTTATGTGTATTTTGTTTTCTTCGATTTCGTGACATAAATTTTCATTATTTTTATCCTTTTTAACATTTTGATTATCGTCTCCTTCAGTTACATTCTGTTGATCTCTCTTTCTTTTCTAAGCTTCAATTCTCTCGTCACGATCTTGTTTTATCCGAAATATTTTTTCTTCCTTTTTACTGGCTGATTTCTGTTAGCATGACTCCCCCCCCTCTCTCTTTCTCTTTCTTTTCTCTCTCTTTCTCTTTCTTGCTCTCCCTCTCTTTCTTTCTCTTTCGCTTTTCATTTTATCTTCTGTTCGGTGAATGTATGTTATTTTTGTTACTTGTCTACTCACGCCTCTCAATATGACTTCTTTCTTTCTTTCTTTCTTTCTTTCTTTCTTTTCTTTCTTTCTTTCCTTCCTTCCCTCCTTCCTTCCTTCCTTCTTTCTTATTTTAAGCTCACAAAACCAAATATGGAAAACGAGTAAAGGAAAATTATGTTGCTTCAAGGACCTTACTTTTAAACAAAGTCCATTGGTGCCGATAAGAAATACGCACCAATTTAACTCCATAAACAAATATAACATCGTTAATTACTTTCGTATTTTCCTTCTTTTCTTTATGTGCAAGACTTGCTTTCTTTTAAGGTTTTCTTTCTTTTCCATCAGTTTCTCTACGATACTTTCTTAATTTCCAGTTTTCCAGTATTCTATTTTGAGTTTATAAATATTTCTCAAAGAATGTAACAGTCTTTGAGCTGACAACACTTTTCATCTTTATTTTCCCCTCTCTCTCACTATCTATCTATCTATCTATCTATCTATCTATCTATCTATCTATCTATCTATCTATCTATCTATCTTCATATTTAAGCTGAAGAGAGGCGTGTGCGTAATCGATTTACGTTTTAAACCAAGTGATTACATTCCATAGCCAACGATAGTGGGGCAATCGAATTTTGTTCGTAGGTGTTTTGATACCGTTTCCGTCTGATTGAAGGTCTGCTACCTTTTAAAAGGAATGCCTGACCTGGGGAAATCGAGTACAGTTCCTGAACTCTCCACAGAGATTTACATTTACAACCTTGTAGTGTTGTTTTGATCCTACTATTACCACCATTATTATTATTATTATTATTATTATTATTATTATTATTATTATTACAACTTACCTTCATATTAAATTACTGTTTCGTAAATATTTTCCATGAAAAGCAGTGGTAATAGGATTAATGAATTGTTTAATTTTCAAGTGCTGAAGCATCACAATTTTTAGCGCTATTTTTATGTGTATTATCTGACAACACCCATGTCTATCGTGGCTTTCATCTGCTAGACAGCGAATGGGCTTTTTAAGGTTTTTGCCACTTCTTATATACAAACTTATATACGAACTTTAACCGATCGTATAACTTTAACTAACCCGTATTATCGTTTTACTAACAAAGTTCCAACTGTTGTATTTTGCCGTGTTTAATATATATTCGTTATTTCCTATTTTGGTTGTTTTGTATTATTCTTGCTGGACCTTTAACCGGGTCAACGACTGTAAGGCGTTAGATGGTAAGACTTTAGAAGTTAAGTCTTGAGATTCAAACATTTTAGATACTAAGACTTTAGATTTTAAGACTGCTACAATTTTAGATTTTAAGTCTTTAGATGCTAAGAATTTAAATGCTACGACTTTAGATTACATGACTTAAGGGTGTAAGAATTTAGATCGTAAAACATTAGATTTTTAAGTCTTTAGATGCTAAAACTTTAAATGCTACGACTTTAGACTACATGACTTTAAAGTGTAAAAATTTACATCATAAAAATTTAGAAACTAAAACATTATATTTTAAGTCTTTAGCTGCTACAACTTTAGATCCTGAGATTTTAGCTATTAAGACTTTAGATTTAAATTCTTTAGCTACTACGAATTCAACTGCTAATACTTTTGATGCTAAGGCTTTAGATGTTAGGATCAAAATGTTACGACATTAAGTTCTAAGATTTTAAGACAATAAAATGTTAGGTGACGAGACATTAGATGCTGATACTTTTTAGTATAAAGCTTCAGATGCCAAAACTTTAGGTGAGAAGACTTTAGATGTCAAGTATTTAAATAGTAAGACGTTAGTTTCTAAGACATTTGATCCCAAGGCTTTAGATGTTAAGATTTTAGATATCAAAACTGAAGTTTGTGAGACTTTAGCTGCCACAGCGTTGGGTTTTATATAGTAAGATTTTAGATCCTAAGATATTAGATGCAACTTTAGTTGCTAGAACTTTAGATGGTAAGACTTTAGATGCTAAGATCCGATGCTTAGAGAGTTAAAACTTCAGATATGAAGACTTTAGATGCCAAGACATTAAATGGTATGACTTCAGATACTAAGACTTAAGATACAATGACTTTAGATGCGAGGACTTCAGATGTTACTAATTTAAATGCTAAAACTATACATGCAAAGATTTTAGATACTAAGACATTAGATTGTAACTCTTTAGATGCAAAGAAATTCGATGCTAAGACTAGATGCTAATGGTTTACATCTTAAGACCTTAGATTTTAAGACTTTAGTTACTATGACTTTACACACTATGACTTTAGATGTTAAGACTTTACAGTGTAAATCTTTAGATGTTAAAACTTTCGTTACTACGACATTAGCTGCTACTTCAAATGTTAGAACTTTAGATGCTAAAACTTAAACAGCTAAAACCTTAGATGTGAATAATTTATATGATAAAACTTTAAATGTCTGGACTTTAGATGATATGACATTAGATGCTAAGACGTGATATTTGAAGAGTTTAGATTGTAAGACTTCTATGTATTTAGATGCTAAGACCTTAGTTCACAAATCTTTAGTTGCGAAGACTGTAAATACTCGGACTTTAGACGGTAAGACTAGATTCTAAGACATTATATATTGAGTCTTTAGATGCGAAGGCTTGAGATGCCTGGACTTTAAAATTCAAGTCTTTGTATGCTAAGACTTTAAATTCTAAAACTTTAGATACTAAAACTTTATATGTCAAAACTTTAGATATTAAGACTTTAGATGCTAAAAATTTTAAATGTTAAGACTTTACAAGCTAATTCTTTAGATTGTAAGACTTTATGTGTGAAGAATTTAGGTTCTAAGACTTTAAAAACCTTGGATGTCAAGACTTTAGATATTAAGACTTTAGATAACAAGACTTTAGATGTCTTCATTCTGAGGGTACCGGGTTGGCAGTTTCCTGGTTGCTGCTTCCGACTGGTAGTTAGGAGCCCGAACTCTTGTGTAGCGTCTTGAGAGGCTGCTCTGATCAACAGTTGAATAATATCGGGTTTCCTGTAGTGCCATATTGCGCATGGACGAGCGTCCCTGCATGAACCTCCGGTGGGCAACCCCGAGGCCACATTATGTTGCAGGCTGCGCCAGTCTCCATCCTTCACATGCTGTAAACAGTGACCGACTGATTCTACTCTAGACCTCTCTCTAACTAAATCACTATGAAAACAAGCAAACAAAATAGCAAAACTAAACCAGCTAGTCAGAAAACGCCCAAACCTGTCTGCGTCTCCTTCGCAAACATACGAGGTATTCACAGTAACTTTTACAGCGTAGAATAATTCTTTCAAACTAACTCACCTGATATCTTAGCTCTTTGGAAAACTAACCTTGAGCCTTCTATCCCCTCTTCTGAGTTTTACGTTCCTGGTTACCTTCCCCTCTTCAGGAAGGACTCCAATGTCCATATGCATGGGCTTGGTGTTTATATCAGCGAACACCTCCCTCTAGCTAGGGTGACATCTCTTGAATCTCTGTATCATTCTTTCATGTGCTTCCGTCTCTCACTTCTAAGCTCAGTTAGCTATCACTTCTTTCTCTACCGCTCCCCTCCTCCTCTGACTGTTCGGTACTTGATAGCATCGCTAACAATATCGAGAAGGCCATTTCTTCTAATCCATCTGCTCATATATTTGTGTTTGGTGACTTTAACGCCTACCACACCAAGTGGCTGGAAAACTCTGTCACCGAACTTGCTGGGGTCTGCACCCTGAATCTTTCAATAACCCAAGCTCTTACGCAAGTGGTGGACTTCCCCGTGCGTTTCTCTAATAACCCTAACGGAAGGGACTCTTTACTAGACATCTGATTCACTTCCATCCCAGACTCTTGCACTACCAGGCAGCTCTGCCATCTTGGGAACTCTGACCACGCCGTAGTTTCCGTCAACATCTTAATCCACTCTCACTCTACCCAAGAAACCCAGACCAGCAGAACATCCTACTACTACCAGAGAGCTGACTGGGATTCGTACCGAGACTTCCTCTGTGATGTTCCCTGGAACAAAGTTTTCGGTCTTCCCGTCGAAGACTGTGCATCCGAGGTCTCCTCTTGGGTCAAGGCTGGCATCGATGCTTTCATCCCTGCCAGGAAATTCCAGCTGAAAATCAAATTCGTCTCCCTGGTTCTGGCCCGCTTGCTCGGCCGCCATTGCCCACTGGAATCATTTCTTCCGGCTCTATCGAAGCCACTCGTCGAACCAAAACAGGCGCCTTTTTGCCTCAGCTCGTAATAAGTGTAAAAAAATACTAAACGAAGCTAAGATGGTGTTTGCTGCCAGAATGAAGCAACGTATAGCATCCTGTAAGTTCGGCGCCAAAGATTACTGGCGACTCTGCAAAAGCGTGCTCAACAATAGTAAGATTTCAATACCCCCACTAATCAATGAATTTAAGGTCCTCACCTCCTCAGCGGACAAGGCTGAATGCTTTGCTTGTAAATTCTCCACCAATTCGACACTGGATTCGTCAGGAGTACCTACACCCCGACTTCCCACCTAGAACTAAGGCTCAACTGAATAACATCCACATTACACCCTCGCTGGTCTCTAAGATAATCTCAAAACTTGACCCTCAAAAAGAGAGCGGTGGGGACAGAATCACAATCATAGTACTGAAGAAATGTGCCACAGAACTCTCCTCTGTCCTCTCTAAACTCTATAACTTCTGCCTATTTGCTTCCTGATTTCCTGCCTGTTGGAAGTCCTCCTCTGTAGTTCCTATATTTAAGAATACTGGTGAACCCTCGGACCCCGCTAATTACCGCCCTATCAGCCTCTTTCCGATCTTTGGCAAAGTTTTCGAAGCCATTATCAACACCGAGGTGATTCAGCATCTCACGACCCACAGGCTTCTCTCGGACAAACAGTATGGTCTCCGCTTCACCAGGTCAACTGCTGATATGCTAACGACCATTACTGAGTACATATACCAGGCTCTCGACAAGAATGGCGAAGCCCGAACCGTTGCCTTGGATATCTCCAACGTGTTCGACAGAGTTTGGCATGCTGGACTTTTATGCAAACTGCGGAGCTATGGTATAACTGGACATTTGTTTGACCTAATCCAGTCATTCCTCTCTAACCGCACATTGAAGGTAGTATTAAACGGACATGCCTCCCAAAACTACCATACGAACGCGTTCGTTCCTCAAGGCTCTATCCTAGGTCCCACGCTCTTTCTGATCTACATTAATGATCTCTCCGATGCCATTAGGTCCCAAGTAGGCATGTACGCCGATGATACCACAATTTTTGTGTCCGTTACCTATAGACTCCGAAACGGCTGAACCGATTTTCTTGAAAATTTACACAGTTGTACTATAAGCGTCTGAGAGTGTTTTTAGCTAGGTTTTGTGTCGAGGTACTCCCGATAAATATCGAAAATCGATAATCGAAAAAATCGGGTTACAGAACGAGTGGTCCGAGTTTAATCAAATTTGATACACTCATAAACAAAGACCTAAGAAACTATATTCACAAGTTTCAAGGTTGCAGTTCTTACAATAGTGCAGAAAATCGATATTATATATATATATATATATATATATATATATATATATAAAAGGCAAGATGATTGTGTGTGTGTCTGTTTATCTGTCTGTAGGTCCTTTATACAAATCCACAATTTTTATCCGATTCTCACCAAACTTCACACAAATATTCTTTAGGCAGAGTCTGAGCTCCAAGACCATGTATTAGTTTTAAAGCTTTCATGACACCCGAGCAACGCGGGGCTATACTGCTAGTAATAAATAAACAAATATTTCAAATAGACTGAGGTAGACTTCCTTGAAAATATTTGTTCAGAATCCTGACATTTACGCCTTCTTGGAAAACAACGAGCGGAAGTGAAAGGCAATAACTGTTTCGGTTACCAAGCAAACGAGTCACGTACCCAGCCACATACTGGATGGGGTCGGGGTGTAGAATTGGGTTCCAGTATTATTCCACTTTTTTAGTGTTTCCTAGCGAAACGATTGCTCCCAAAGTGTCACTTGAAATTGATCTGTAGATCTGGAGTTTTTTTCTTCCAAATTTTAACTGTTAACTAGCCGTCATTTTAGTAAAGAGAGATTTCTCGTTAGAATTTCCTTTTCTTTTAGCTGGGCTTGAAGACAGAAAAAATTTACGGTATAATCATTTTTTCTGGTTTGGAACATCCTTGAGTAATAGATAAAATAAACCTAATGAAATGAAACAATAGCTTCACGCATGGAAGTTTAAACTTACGGGCACCTCACAGTCGATAGGGATTAGTTAAAGAGATGCAAGAAGATTTCCTCGTGAAAGAAGGAAGGATGAGAGAAAGGGAAAAGAAGGAAAGTGACAGCGGGGAGGGAGGGGAAGAACGATGAGAATGAAAAATGAAAACAAGGGAAGATGGGAGATGAAAGAAAATGTTGAGAAGGAAAATGAGAGTAGAAGGGAGAAGATATCCAACGTAATGTTATAGATCCCGATTTGACAGCTCAGATGCAGTCACTTTCTCACCGGCACAATGTGACTTCCATGTGTCTCTTCTACAAATACTTTCACGGCTTCTCCTCAGATGAACTTAGCTCACTGGTGCTCCCTGTATATGAATTTACTCAAGCCACAAGATTAGTAACTAAGTCCTACCCTTTTACTGTGAAACCAATAAATTTTAAACGCAAATTCTACTCCATCAGCTTCTTTTCTCGCACTTCCCGCTTGGAATTCCCTTCCATTTACTTGCTTCCCCGACACAAAGTGAATAGTCATCTCCTATCTCACTAACCTGCATCCTCTCTTTCATTCTCCTTTCTCCATCCATTCCACTTTCATCAGTAATCTCATCCTTCTCTTACCCACTTCCTGACACCCCCGATAACCTGTCACTCTTTCTCATAACTTTTCTCTTATGCAACCTCCTGCACAGCAGTGGCAGTAAAATGCCTTGCTTGGGGCGATATGATTATAAAAAGAAAACTCATCAGTATTTTCATCCTTCTTTTACCCACTTCCTGACACCCCCTATAACCTGTCACTCTTTCTCATAACTTTCCTCCTATGTAACCCTCTGCACAACAGTGGCAATAAAATGCCTTGGTTGGGACGATATGATTATAATAAGAAAACTCATCAGTATTTTCATCCTTCTCTTACCCACTTCCTGACACCGCCTATAACCTGTCACTCTTTCTCATAACTTTCCTCCTATGTGACCCCCTGCACAACTGTGGCAGTAAAATGCCTTGCCAGGGGCGAAATGATTATAAAAAAAATAAGGAAACGCCAAAAGAAAAAGAAAATATAAGAGAAGGAAAAACAAAGAATAAATGAAAGATTGACGAAAGAAAAGAAAAAAGGTGTAAGAAAGAAAGGTGAAAGGACACATTAGATTAATTAAAAATAAAAAAAACAAAATGGAATAATGAACGAAAGGGAAGGAAAAAAGGCTGGTGAACATTTTACACAGAAATTAAAAACTGACTTTTTTGTTGGTCGACCTTTTGTCCTTATTCGAGCAAATTAATTCAGTTTCGTTCTAGACATTTGATGGTAGGTGTCTCCCCAGGTTTCTCACCTAAGAAGAGGTTACGATTATTACCTGAAGCGTTCCCCTAAATGGGAAGCATCGAGGGTAGTAGACTGTTTTGAACTACCACTGTCTTGTGTCATATTCCATTAGAGTTGGATTACGAATAAATACCTTAAAAAATTGTATACAGATTAAAGACTTCGCAAAAGATACATCATCATTCATGATAGTTTCTTTGATTCTTTAAGAATTCCAAATTCTGCAAGTGAAACGTAAATGAAAATTGATGATCTTCAGAGATTTCGTCTTTGAGATTCGTCCTCTGTCTCTAAATAAATTATTCATTTGGTATAAATCAGTTGTTCTCAAAATTGTTTTCTAAGCACTGACTTATTGGCTTTCAATTCATATCCTTAGTACTCATCCCATACGGAGAGACTTCTTTCTTTGTAAATACATATATATTGCAACTTCAAAACAACTAATCTAAAAACTACAAAAAGGCACATGCATTTCGGCTTTTTTTAAAAGATGCTATTAAGTAAGATGTCGCCATATGAAAACATTGTCTTGTAGCGGATAAGAAATTAACTAAAATCAACCTTCTTCTTCACTTTTACAAAAATTCACAACGACGTGTGAAATCCTGGTTTTCCCAAATAGAAAAGGGATTGACCACCTTCTTAACGAAAAAGTAGGCTACAAATAGGTGCTAAAATGATTTTTGACCAATGGGAGTAACTTGTAAGACTTGGAAGAACTTGGCGATCCAGTGTGAAATTCAAAAGGACTATATAAATGACCTCGGCGTCAGTCAAGAGAGATGGGAGCAGCGAAGGAGAGACACAAATAAAAAATGTAACTTTCAACTTCAAGCGACTAGAACATTGTCTTCTTTCTCTTTCTCCTTATCTCTTTCAACAATTACTACTACGAACAATTTGTACGAACTCTCGATACCTTTAACTCAGCTTCATCATTGAACACGAACTCTATCCATAACATCTGAATGTTTCTAATTGAACATTAACTTCTACAATTTATGTTATTCTTCCTTTTAATAAATTCGACGTACAATGAACACGCACCGTAGGCTACAGTCTCTAACACTATACATAAAAATCTAGATCACTGGCCCGACTGACATCTGATTTGGGTGTGGCACTTCTTGTCTAGTTAACGACAGAAGATACACAGGTTCGAACTTTTCATTTTGTGAAATAAAATAAAAACCATATTCGAGTTAACCCACTTGTATACCTTTTTTGGCTGAAACATGTGGCACCATACACAGTTGACATTTTCCTATGAATTTCAACTGGTTTGCAGCCTTAAGCAACCAAAAACTTGATAACTGATTTCTGGAGCATGCTTCTTGGTCGGCCATCTTTGTTAATCTCCAAAACTCTCAAAGTTTTTTTCAATCTGCAAAAAACATTAAATCCTTTTGAAAAAGAAGTAAAGGAAAAAATGAAAAAAAAAAGTAAGCTTCTATCTGTATTAGAAGACCTTATACCGAAAAATTCACCTTATTTATTGAATGACCCTCGTAGAAGTCCTTATACCGAAAAATTCACCTTATTTATTGAATGACCCTCGTATTTATTGCCAAATGAAAATAGAATTTTTTTTTTTGTTATTATTACTTTGCGAAATTTTAAAAGGCAAGGAAGGAAAGATGATCTCGTCCGAATCACTCTAAATTTTGTTCATTGATGAAACTGCAATATCGGTAATATATGGTCGCTCGGTAGAAGGAGGCAGACTTTTAGCGTATGATGTATCATACGCCAGTAGCCAGAGTGCTATAATTCATTACTGAATGAGCGATATATATCAGCATGCAGTGTGGGTATAGAAGAATCCAAAGGTGTATCCTGTACATACAGTAGTAGGATAATTTTCTAAGAGAGCTCTAAATATATGTGTATATAAATACATATAGAGCAAATATAAGAAAAATTAAGGCAGACACATTATTTCATGGTAAATCGGGAGTGTAGGCCTATTTCAGGTGAACCATTATCAGCTTCCGTCTTTATTGTACAAAGGATTTTACACGAATTCCTATAAAATCCTTTTTACAATAAAGACGGAAGCCGATGATGGTTTGCCTGACATAGGCCTATACTCTCGATTTACCATGAAATAACGTGTCTGACTTAATTTTTCTTATATATATATATATATATATATATATATATATATATATATATATATATATATAAAGAGTAGTTAATTTTTCGTAATTTTTTCTTTGGAATAAAAAATGAAAATGATATGATATATATTCACACTCCATTTTGTTGGAACTGCATAAATTCAAAGAATTACAAAACCTTACGGGAAGGTATGGAAATCTTGAAACCAAACAATGTAGCTGCATTTGGCAGACAACTTTCCCCGAGGAAAAATAAAGAAAAAGGGAAAAAAATGACATTAAACACTTAATTTATTATTATTTCTTCTTATAGAAAATCTTGTCGCCTGTAGTCACCTGTTTACGCCATCTTTGTATATCTTTAATTTGAGGCAAGCATTTTATTATACAACCGAACAAGATATTTTGGATATCTGGCAATTTGTTATACAAGAATTGCAGGTTGCATGCGTCTGCATCTTTGTGTAGAATTTTTTTGCCGATTATTCCAAGTAATGACTGATTAAATAGGATTGTTGCACAAGGAACATGTTCGTGTGGTGCAAAAGACGTAAGAGACGTTTCCAGTCACGCGCACAAAGCAGCGATTATTCAAAGCGTAACTATATTTAGAAGGGAGCAAATCTTGGATGGCTTTTGTTAAATGAAGACAGAAATGCACACAAATTAAGGCCTAAAATATTCAGAGATAAAGAAGACCTAGAGGAAAAGAAATACAGAAAGACATAAAGAAGGCACAGAAGAAAGAAAGAAAGAAAGAAAGAAAGAAAGAAAGAAAAAAGAAAGAAAGAAAGAAAGGCATGTGGGTAAGGAAAAGAAAGAAAGAAAGAAAGGCATGTGGGTAAGGAAAAGAAAGAAAGAAAGAAAGCAGGAGTAAAGTCTAATGAAAGGTAGAAATATTGAAAAGAAAGAAAAAAAGGAAAAAATTGAATGAAATAATCACAGACGAGAAGGAATAAGAAAAAATGAATGAAAAAGAGACTAAAAATATGAAAGAAAAATGTTCAAATTAAAATCGGCCGAAAAAGGAGAAAGACGAAAAGTGAAAGAAAAATACGTGATAAAAAGAGAATGAAAAAGAGGCAGACTAGAAGCGTGAAAGGAAAAAAGATGGCGTTACAGCTTTTCAGGAAAATACATTTTTGAAGTTCACTGTTACAGATCTTTCTAATATTAATAGGAATTTTCTTTCTAAACTTTTGTTTAAGATAGTGGGGAAATGATTTTGCCATTATGCCTTTCTGAGATTTGGTTAATTTTTTTTTGCGATTCTGCAGTGTCAGTCTACGAGATTTAACGAAGGCAGTCCTCGTCAAGACCCACAAGATTCATTCAATTGAATCCATTCTCAATCATTGAACAAAGAAACCGAAATAGAGATACGAAATAGCAGGTAATAACAGTACAAAACGTCTACGGCCATATCGTGTTGAATGGTCCACCGGTCCTCCAGGTTTGGGGGTTGGATGTAGGGGCTAACAACCCTGCCCCTTAAAACAGTTTGTTACAGCAATAAAAAGTTACTGCCTATGCACCATTGGGTGTGATGGATGGATGAACGGCACAAAATAATTTCATAAACACAAGTATATGAAGAACACTCAGGACATGGAAGAATATAGAGTGTAAACTTCACGGAGAACCTATGGAATAAAGCGAATGTATCAAATTAGTCCAGAAGGAAGACAAGGAGAGACGTGACCTGCGAAGGTGATCCTGTTGGAAGATGGAGATGCATTCTGTATGAATGAAACATAAAATTCGCCGGGAAACATGAGATTCAATTAAGCCAGAAAACCGGATCCGATAAATAAAAACAAGAGAAAATTTTTTTATTCTGCCTGTGAAGTTCACAGCACAATGTATTTACCAAGTGCATTTGCCCGAAAGTGAATGTAACATTTTCAAGATGGTAGACGAAAGTGGATTTTACTGTAGATGTTGTTTATCTCGGCAATGTCATTCTCACGATGAAAGTGAACAACCGGCAATACAGAGAGATATCGACGTGCCGGAAATATTAAAACTTGAAGTCCAAATTTAACAGAAGTAACTATATATAGTAAGAGGCATAGTCCATTCCTCGTAGAAGGGCACTATAAAACACACACACACACACCTGTCTATATGTATAAAAGGCAATCTGTGAGTCTGTGTGTGACTGTTCCCTATGCACGCCTACCTTTATTAAGCTATGTCATTCAAACTTTCTAGGGCCACATATCTACAGGGAAGCCAGGTCGACACAAATTTCAGCAATTTTTACCTCTCGCAACGGAACCGATTTGCTCCGTAAAACATCAAAGATCTAAGATGGTTGCTAGATTACGTTACAGAAATCAAATCATACGTGTCAAACGCGACTAAAAAAAAAATGTGACTTTATGTTTAATTTTTATTCTGACGTTTTAAAAATTCATTTGGTCAACAAAAAAATGTGAAAATTTTTCCCCGTAATTTTAAAACAAAAGAAGTATTTAAAAAAATGTTTTTTCAAACAAAAACAAAATATGTAAAAAAAGAGGGTAAATTTTTCGTTTTAGGATCCAAAGGTTAATATCCCTTCAAAGTTTTCCAAAATAGTCTTATTTCCGTGCAAATGTATATGATGAGCTCAAATCAGCAATTAGATATTGAAGAAACCGACCTTTTTTTTATGTTAACGACCAGAAAAAAAATCGGACTTCTCGCTCTTTTTGTCATCCATTACCGGCTTAGTGAGAGTCATTCGCTGCAGAACAATTTTAGGCGTAGGAAGAAAATTTGGGCTTATTTACTTCCTTTACAGAAAAGTCCTTGCAGAAATTAGTCCGCAGTTTTTTTTTCGGTATTTAATTTCAGAAGAAAGTTATTGACATTGAAACAAGTGAAAAAATAAGAGTTATTTGCGTGTATAAAAAGTTTTTTGCGTGTGTTTGCGTATATAAAGGATATTAGCCTTCGGGTCCTAAAACAAAAATTTACCATGTCTACATTTTTAAATATTCTTCGAAAATTTCTGAAATTCATTTAGGCAATAAAAAATGTAAATATTTTTCCCCGTAATTTTGAAACAAAAACAAACGCAATGTTGCTTACAATGTCACACAAACATCAACTCACGTTTACACAAACATCTACTCACGTTTACACAAACATCAAATCACGTTTACACAAACATCAACTCACGTTTACGCAAAACAAAACAAAACAAAAAAAAAAGATTTTTTAAATGGAATTTTTGAACAATTTTTTAAACAACGATTTTTTATATAATTATTTTTTTTATATAACTGATTTTTAAAAGTGAGGCGGCGACATGCTGCATTAATCATTTAATTAAAAAATGTTCTGAGTTGCACGGGCAACGACGGGCTATGATGCTAGTATATATATATATATATGCGCGAAACTTGGCTTTCGACTAGGCTCATCCTTTCATACGAATTTATATTGTCAGGTGTATTTCGGCTTTGGTTATGTAATCTAGGCATTGAGAACTTTACATTACTTGGTGTTCGTCTTTAGATCTTGTCTTTTCTCTTATTTCTATCCTTGTTCGAGTTTTTCTCTTATTTGTATCCTTGTTCGAGTTTTTCTCTTATTTGTATCCTTGTTCGAGTTTTTCTCTTATTTGTATCCTTGTTCGAGTTTTTCTCTTATTTGTATCCTTGTTCGAGTTTTTCTCTTATTTGTATCCTTGTTCGAGTTTTTCTCTTATTTTTATCCTTGTTCGAGTTTTTCTCTTATTTGTATCCTTGTTCGAGTTTTTCTCTTATTTGTATCCTTGTTCGAGTTTTTCTCTTATTTGTATCCTTGTTCGAGTTTTTCTCTTATTTGTATCCTTGTTCGAGTTTTTCTCTTATTTGTATCCTTGTTCGAGTTTTTCTCTTATTTGTATCCTTGTTCGAGTTTTTCTCTTATTAGTATCCTTGTTCGAGTTTTTCTCTTATTTGTATCCTTGTTCGAGTTTTTCTCTTATTTGTATCCTTGTTCGAGTTTTTCTCTTGTTTAAATGTATTTTTTTTATATATGTCGTTATTCATTTCGGTAGCAACATCTCTCTAATACAGATTTCATTAAAGATTAGTGACAAGTTTTTAATTTTGTAAAAGTATTTTATCATTATTCTGCGAGTGTTTATTATTTTATAATATAATTTATTATTATTTTATCATTATTCTGCACTAGTATCGTCATCGTTACTGTTTTTATTCCTACATTTTGGACTTTACATTTTATGCGCGAAACGTGCTAATGAAAATATGTATGTAACTGGTGAGAACAACAAGCGGAATATCAGTCATACTTATATATATATATATATATATATATATATAGTCATCCGCAAACAGATCTGTTTCGCTGTATCACAGCTCATCAGTACGATCAGTCAGTTACGTGCCATACGTGATACACGCTTGGGCGATCATGTCTCGAAAGAGACATGACTGACTGGGCAGAATATTATCCCGCAGTAGGTTGCCATTGCTTTCTGTGGTAGACTGGTTGCCGGCCAAGGCTATAGAACCCAATCTGTCCTGTTATTTAACCCATAACTGGAAGGAAGAGACGGATTAATAAGGGATTATAAGGGTAAGTGAATACAATCGATTCAACTGGAATTCGAACTCGGCTCCCCGGCTTCTCGTTCTGAGCCGATATCCACTGTACCACAACGCACATCCGCTCAGTACGATTAGATATCCGATTACTTTTAGCCAGGATTGAAACCCGACCGAATTGAAATCAGTCTGCAATTCTACCTACGGTAGCTCGGTTGAAGGAGGCAAACATTTAGCGTGTAATACACCAGGTAAGCATACGCCAGTAGCTAAGAGTGTTCCAATTCATTACTGAATGAACGATGCGTAGATGGTAGAGTAGTTACTGTTTTTTCAAAGTCTACCATTCTTCCAGAGTGCTCAATCAGAGTGTGAGAGCATAAATAGGCATCTGCAGACAGATCTGTTTCGCTGTATCACAGCTCATCAGTACGCTTAGAGATCCGATTACTTTTAGCCAGGATTGAAACCCGACCAAATTGACACCAGTCAGCGATTTTGAGCTATGGGCGCTCAGTAGGAGGCAAACTTTTAGCGTACTATATACCCTGTAAACATATGCCAGTAGCTAAGATTGTTCTAATTCATTACTGAATATATCTATTTTTTATAATAATTCTTTCTAGTTTACTTGATGGTAAGATGAAGTTAATCAAGGACGGTGCCGTAGGTTTTTCCTACCCAAGTACTTTCGATCTTCTCCGAGATCATCCTCAGTAGTGAATTACAATCTGTGGTCGTTGAAATGGTGATTAAAAACAACGCAAAGACACGGGCTCTGTTATCATTATAGAATTATAATGATATAATCATAATTATGTATTTATGGAATTTTTCGCAAAAGAAGCGTCCTAATATAAGGGAACTGACCTGAATCGGTAGAAATGCAAAATTGAATTAAATCTTGTTTAAACGCACTTCAAAACGTTGATTCACTCGTAATAAAATTTATTGAGTTTTGGTTTGTTTCTTTTGATACAGAGGGCAGCGGGAATTTGAAGTTTTTGTTTATTATTTTCGCTGTGTAGTATAATAGTGTTGTCAAAAAGTATTTTTCTGTATCAAAAAGATGGACCGAATTATGTCTTTAAATGTTGTGCAATAAAACTCGTCTTTCGGACAAATGAAGTTTTGATAATATTGCTGCCGTCAAACCAAATTAAGTTTTGATAATATCAAACCAACATATATACTTACTATTTTTGTCAGAGATACAATCTCAGTCTCCCAAAAGGCATTTAAACGCATAACCAAGTCTTTCGTTGACGTATATATATATATATTGGGACGCTGATGTCGGAGTAAACGGACGTGTTTTTTCATGGCTCTAAGAAAGAGATGTTAAGGAAAGTCTCGATTGTATTTTTTTTTAATTATTTTCAATTTTGACAATACATTATTCTAATATTCTTCTAGTTTATTATATTATAATATTTATTAGATGATATTTTAGTTATGTTATCTATTTATTTATTTTACTTATTCATTACATTTAAGCGTAATTTATTTGTTGTTTTTACGAATGCGGTCATAATTTTAATATTTATTAATTTTATTCATTACATTTAAGCGTAATTTATTTGTTGTTTTTACGAATGCGGTCATAATTTTCGAAATTAGTGGAAAGCATTTTTTTCCATTATTAATTATATTCAAACATAGTTTCTTTTGTAACATTTAGTATTAATTTTAAATGTTTACATTTTCTTTTTTTTTTTTTTTTCTTCATTTGTAATATAACGTAATTTCAATTTTATTGTAAACGCGTTCCCAGTTATAACGTTATTTTGTTTCGTTTTTACTGCTATTTGTTCTATTTTTTATCGTTCAAATTTTTCAATTAATACATTTAATTTCGTGTTGTTTACTCCGACATCCAATGTAATATATATATATATATTATGTCAGGTCACACTTTGAGTGCTACTCAAGAAGTCCATTGGCGATAGGGTAAAGGCGACGGGGACAGGTAAAGGATATTGCTGGAAGTCCTTAGCTGGAGCCTTACACAATGGCGGCCAATGGGTGATGGCCGTTCTGCGCTAACACGTGAGCAATGGCGCAGTCCGTGTCCTCCAATGGTGACAAAGCAGCCCTATTAAGGATAGCACTGCTTTCCCCATGCCGGGGAGGGGGCGGTAAAAGGAGCCCTAAATATTGCATGCTCATATCAACCTTGGCAGCCAACTGCAGTTGTCTGGGTATCCAATCACGCAGTCAAAATACTACACGCCAAAATAACCGCAAACGGAAATTTGCTTTTGGAAGCTGGAATGTTCGTACTCTCCAGGATACTAATTCTGCACCTGAGCGTAAAACCGCTCTTGTTTCCCTTGAGTTACAGAAATACAACATTGATATAGCTGCCTTATCTGAAACTCGCCTTGCTGGAATTTCCCAGCTACGAGAAGAAAAGGGTGGATATGACTTCTTTTGGTCTGGAAAAGGTGAAAACGAATCTCGGCAATTTGGAGTTGGATTTGCCATTAAATCAGAACTGACTAAGTCTCTATCTTCGTTGCCTAAGGGTATTTCGGATCGAATCATAACCCTTTCTTTGGAGTTGGGTGGAAATACCCGGCTGACGATCATCAGTTGTTATGCTCCAACATTGGCTGGCTCAGAGCGGGAGAAAGAAGAATTTTACGATCTCCTTCGTGATGTCATCCTCAAGGTGCGCCACAAGGATAAGCTTATTCTTGCTGGGGACTTTAATGCTCGCGTTGGAAATGATGGCCAATCTTGGACTGGTGTACTAGGTGGTCATGGTGTAGGCAAGGTAAATGAAAACGGTTTGAGGCTTCTCACTATCTGTAGGGAGTTTGGCCTTAACATTACAAATACCTTGTTCCAACAAGCAAACCACCACAAAACCACCTGGATGCATCCTCGGTCTAAGGATTGGCATCTCATAGACTATATTATCACAAAACGAAGAGACATCAGTGACTTCAACATCACTCGCTCATTTCACACATCCTGCTACCTTTCAGATCATGCTCTCTTGCGAAGTAGACTCTCATTGAATTTATACAAGCGTAGGGTGTTTAGGTCAACAGCTCCGAAACGGATTGATGTCCTTCCCCTGAAATTAGCAGACAAGAAATATGAAATCTCTGTTAAGCTTGAGGCTGCCTTGGACTCAGTGAATATCACTGATGATATAGAATGTTCTTGGAAAGCATTGCAGAAGGCAACTCATTCAACAGCAGTAGAAGTTCTTGGAATTCCGCGTAGAAAGCACCAGGACTGGTTTGATGAAAACAACGAGGATGCAAAAAAGCTCATTAACAAGATGCACACTACACA
Organism: Ascarosepion bandense; assembly: GCA_037127315.1. Classification (NCBI taxonomy): domain Eukaryota; kingdom Metazoa; phylum Mollusca; class Cephalopoda; order Sepiida; family Sepiidae; genus Ascarosepion; species Ascarosepion bandense. The sequence continues at coordinate 107,138 of JBBBDQ010002020.1, forward strand.
CAAAGCCTGGATAGAGGACAAGAATTCGTCTGCCAAGCAGATGTCTTACAGGAAATGCAAAGGTGAGGTGCAAAGGGCTCTCAGAGCCATGAAGGAACAGTGGTGGTATAAGAAAGCAATTGAGCTCCAAGAAGCTTCTGACAGTAAAAACACCAAAGCATTCTATAATGGCCTTAAAGAAATATTTGGGCCTGAAACGAATGGTGCCTCACCTGTATGTACAACGGACGGGGAAACGCTGCTCACTGATAAGTCAGATATTCTAAAGAGATGGAAGGAACACTTTGAGACAGTTCTAAACACATCATCTGAAGTCGACAATGATGTCATCTCGTCCCTTCCACAATGTGCTGAAATTCCTGAATTGTCATTTGAACCAGCTTATCAAGAGGTACTTGACTCGATCAAACAGATTGCCTCCGGTAAATCCCCGTCACCTGATGATCCCATCCCTCCTGAAGTGTACAAATGTGGCGGACATGCTTTAGTACAGAAGCTACATGCTCTTTTTGTGGAAATATGGAAAGCCGGGCGTGTTCCGCAAGATTATAAGGATGCATGTATTAAGCACTTGTACAAGAATAAAGGAGCGAGGAATATCTGCGACAATCATCGGGGAATATCACTTCTTTCCATTGCTGGAAAAATTATAGCCAGATTAATTCTGAATCGAATTACCACACATCTTGTTGATAAAATCTACCCTGAGTCACAGTGTGGCTTTCGATCTGGTCGTGGCACCATTGACATGATATTTTCGCTCCGACAAATTGCAGAAAAGGTACGAGAGAAGAACCAGGAACTGTACATGGTGTTTGTCGATTTGACAAAAGCCTTTGATTCAGTGAACCGTGTCGCTCTATGGAAAGTTCTGCGCAAGCGTGGCATACCTGAAAATATGCTTAAGGTGATCATCTCTTTTCATGAAGAAATGAAGGCTAAGGTTGTGTGTGACGGAATGACGTCAGACGCCTTCGACGTCACAAATGGGACAAAACAGGGGTGTGTGATGGCTCCTGTACTTTTTGCTCTTTATTTTTCCCTGATGCTGAAATATGCCTTTGGTGATATTGATACTGGCGTGAAATTTCAGTTCCGTTCTTCTGGTGGTTTATTCAACCATCAGAGGTTTAAAGCCAAGACCCTTGTTCGAACTGAAATAATCCGAGATTTGCTCTTTGCAGATGATGCTGCTCTTGTAGCAACATCTTTCGAAGAGGCACAGTTTTTGCTCGATCGTTTCGCAACTGCATGTACGGCTTTTGGGTTTAAAATCAACATTAAAAAGACAGAGGTGGTGCATCAACCATATATACCTCCAAAGCAAGTTGCGGGAGTGAGGACAGAGCCACCTGAATATCGTTTTCCAGAAAGACAACTGAAGGTGGATGGTCAAGCCGTTAAGTATACAAAGTGTTTTCCCTACTTGGGCAGCAAGGTGAATCATGATGGTTCATTGGATGACGAAATTGTCAACAGGATTGCGAGGGCTACATATGCCTTTGGGAAATTGCGCCATCGCCTGTGGGATGAACGTGGGATCCGATTGGATACGAAAATTGTGGTTTATCGAGCTATTATTCTCTCCATCCTCCTGTATGGCTCTGAGTCTTGGACTCCTTATAGACGGCACATCCGTCAGCTGGATGTATTTCACAAACACTGTTTGCGGTCAATCTGTGGTCTTAGCATTCGAGACAAGATGCCCAACGTTGACCTCTTTAGAAAATGTAATATTTCTGGAATAGAGCCATTCCTCATTCAGTTCCAACTACGTTGGACTGGACACGTATTGAGGATGACCGAGGAAAGGATACCAAAAATCATGATGTACAGTCAATTGGAGAGCGGTAGGAGAAATGTTGGACGGCCTTTACTGAGGTACAAGGATAAGATCAGGAGTAATTTGATTGCTCTCAATCTGCCTCACAACAATCTTGAGAGCAGAGTCTCTGATCGAATGGAGTGGAAGGCATGTTGTTTTGATGGTCTTCAGCGTTTCAAGGCTGACAGTCTGAATCATTTGAGTCAGAAACGAGAGAGAGTCAAGCGGGCTGTATTGGTACCTGCAAGTACATCCCATAACCAGCACACTTGCACTCTGTGTGGATTGATTTGTAAGTCCCTTGCTGGACTTAGATGTCATCAGAGGCTGAAGCATGGATGAAGTCAGAGTTGTCGGAACCTCATACGTCGAGATCGACGGGAGAGTCCATCATATATATATATATATATTCTAAACATATACTGTTAAATATAAGCGACAATGAATGTCTATTATGTTTAATCATGAGCCGTTCTAAACGTCGTATTTTGGCTTTAATTTCAGTTGAAAATAAAGACAAAAATTTTCCAACATTTGGATAATTTTTTATTAATTTGCTTCTAAGCTTTCGGCTCACATGAGCCATCTTCAGAGAGGTTATTTAGATGGTAATACAATAACATCCACCATCACCGACGATTTTATTTTGCGTTGACATAAAACTCCGCTAGGCAACGGCAATAGTTACCAAAAATAACAAACGCAGTTCTCAAACGTTTAGAACGGCTCATGATTAAACATAATAGACATTCATTGTCTCTTATATATATCAATATATGTTTAGAAAATTATTTGCTGCCTCGATACACTATATATATATAATATATATATATATATATATATATATTGTCATCCGCAGACAGATCTGTTTCGCCGTATCACAGCTCATCAGTACGTTTAGACTCCGATTGTTTTTTACCCGGAATTGAAACCCGACCGAAATGGCGTCAGTCGGCGACTCACTCTCTCTCTCTCTCTCTCTCTCTCTCTCTATATATATATATATATATATATACCGAACGTCCATAGCCCAGAGATAGAATCGGCGATTGACGCCAATTCTGTCTGCGGATGACTATATATATATATATACAGTACTGTGCAAAAGTATTAGGACAAGAACTATTTTATCTTTTATGAGGCATCAAAATAAAGTTTTAAATCACCCCTTTTCTAACACTTTCACACACTACCGGTAGTGTGCAAAAGTATTAGGACATGAGTGATTTTCCTAAAAACTTCACTGAAATTCAAATACAGGGTGAAAAGCCAAGTAAATTGCTAATAAATATTGATTATTTAAAACTAGGTGCAAAAGAAATGTATTAAAAAGAAGTTATATTTAATTTTTCCTTTTTTCTGTTAAACAAGTTTATTTGAAACTAATCATTATTTTATTATCCTTGGATATGACTGACATTTTGCTTATTCCCCACTCTCGAACTGAGCTGTAAATAGAGTCAATATAGTTTAAAGGTTCCTTTTTAAACTTTATTTTGATAATTGTTAGCTGTCTGATCTCGAGTAGTTCATGCAAGTGCTCTTTATTTTTGAATTTGGCAAATAATTTATTTTTTAAGCAGCCCACAATGCCAAAAGTAACAATTGCACAAAGGAGCAGAATAAAGGCTTTAAGAGACGTTGGGTGGACGCTTAGAAGGATTGCAACTGACATCAAATGTTCCCCAAATACAGTGAAATCCACCCTGGATAGAGAAGAAGAAACTTGGAACTTTAAAACAAATAAGAGGAATGGACGGCCAAGATTTCCATTCTTTTCCTCTTTTTTTAAACTATCGCCCGGTTCATACTCCACCCACGTTTATTGAACGGGTGAAGAGGCTCATCTCTTGTTTCCTGTTTAGGATGTGGTTTCTGGCTTTCTCTTTTGCAATCTTTTCACTTTCCATTTTTGTTTATTTTTTTTTCAATTGGAGTAGATAGACGAAACTATCGCTCGGTTTCACACTCCACCCACGTCTATTGAACAGGTGTAGAAGCGCATCCCTTGTTTAGGATGTGGTTTCCGGCTTTCTCTTTTCCAATCTTTTACTCATTTACATTCTTTTCCTCTTTTTTTTTTCAATTGGAGTAGATAGATTAAACTATCGCCCGGTTCACACTCCACCCACGTCTATTGAACGGGGGAAGAGGCTCATCCCTTGTTTCCTGTTTAGAATGTGGTTTCCGGCTTTCTCTTTTCCAATCTTTTCACTCTTACGTAGCCCCCTGCACATCAGTGTCGTTACCGCCTTGCTCGGGGTGATATGATAAAAAAGAAAAGAAAAAAAATTAGCTAGCCTGAGAGACCGGAAGAAAACAGCCCGTGAATTAATGGAGGAGTGCAACAAACGACTTCCTAAAAATGAACAGGTTTCTAGGTTCACAGTTACCAGAAGGCTTTGGATTGTATGGGAGAGTAGCGGTTAGGAAACTATTGTTGCGTGAAGTAAACGTAAGAAAGCGCTTACAATTAGCAAAGCAACACAAGAACTGGATGGTAGATCAGTGGACGAAAGTACTCTGGACACACGAGTCACAAGCATGGAGGTGGAAATATGCTTGTTTGGGGATGCTTTAGAGGCCAGGGAGTTGAAGACCTGAAGAAAATTGATGGAAAGATGGATAAAAAAATGTGTCGCTAGATTCTTATCCGCCATGATGTCTCATCTGGGATACGTTTAATAGGACAAGGATTTATTTATCAACAAGACAATGACCCCAAACACACTTCAAACTTTTGTAAGAATTATTTAACTAAAAAGGAAAAGGAAGGAAGGCTTCGGAATTTGAGTTGGCCCCCACAAAGCCTTGATCTCAATGCTTTTGAACCTCTATGGGATATTTTGGATAAAAAATTGATAAATCTAATGTTACTTCACCAGACACACATTGAGAATTAATACAAACTGCTTGGCAGGAGATACCATTAGATACATTAAAGAAGCTTGTGATGTCAGTGCCTGACAGTGTGGTGATACCAACCGAGCAAAAGCGAGAGACCGGATGGTTGCTCTATAACAATCAGAAAGCAATTGAACAAAAATCGTTTCTTCGCAGGTGTATTCGCGCAGATGTTCCGGTTGAAAAATAAAAATTAATCAAATATCAAATTTCCATTTCGCGAGCCTACGCGAATTTTATTTACCAGCCAATGGGAAGCCCAGAATCAAATAAAAGTATGAAATCCAAAAACGAGCTGCTTTGGATCCAAAAAGCAGATATAAAAAGCGGAAACACAAAGCATCGGCAGACAGACTGACGCAGAGACCAAGGAGAAGAATGTAATTAATATACCCTTGACTTAAGTCGAGCGGCTACTACATTCGCTTCTCTTCACCTATCATCACTTCTTCTCTGTCTCAAAAGTACTTACTGACCTCAGGAGCGACTACTTCAAAGATTGTTTCCCCACAAACCAACTTACTGACTTACAGACCCTAAAAGTGGCAACTTCAAAATGAACATTCCTTACCTACAAGACACCTCCACATTCCTAACCCTTTTATCTTTTTCAGCTCATTATTTGCCATGAACATTCTAACCTCCGTTGGACTTTTATATTCAAGTATTACTTTATTTGTAAAAACATTAATTGATATATATATATATATATATATATATATATATATATATATATATATATATATGTTATTTTCTACTCAAATTGCCTTTCTTGATTGTATGATCATTTTATGACGTATAGTGGGCTATCTTCCACAAGGCCAAATTCCGTTAATCTGCAACAATATAATACTACCCTTCACGAGAACGGAATCCTACTACAAGTAGAAAAGAAACAATAAGCAACCCGCTATAACAGAATGAAGGCTGTGATCAAAGCAAAAGGCTATTATACCAAATATTAAATTTATTTTCTAACAAGTATTTTTTTTCTTCTTAAAGCGTTTGTTGAGTAAATAAAATAAAATTACTTTAATTAAATTGTTTATTTTCTGTCAATATGCCTCATAAAAGATAAAATAGTTCTCGTCCTAATACTGTATATATATATATATATATATATATGTGTGTGTGTGTGTGTGTGTGTGTGTGTGTGTGTGTGTGTGTGTTGTTAAAAGAGAAATAACAATGGTTAGTGATTAATGTGCATATTTGTATGATTTTCTGTACAGGCAGGGGGGAGCTTTACTTTGGATTTGTGAAGATGGTTTCTAAGAATGTTTCGGCATTTTTTAACGGGTATTTTTGTATAGAGTGATTTTATATCCAGACTCGCCATAGGCAAGTCAGTCATATTAATATTTCTAATTTTATGGGGTAAGTCGCACGAGTGTCTGATATGTGTATTACTAATGGTGCCTAGGAATGGTGAAAGTATTTTAGTGATATCTCCAGCTAATTTATGGGGAGCGCTGTTGATACCAAATACAATAGGTCTAATGGAAATGTTTGGTTTTGCGTAGGCCATAAATTGTGGCTATAATAGGGTGGTATTCTAATAATTTGGTCCAAGACTTCTTTTCATTTTTTAATAGTTTTTTGACTGTTTTGTTGAAATGTTGTATTTCAGTGTTTATTATTTCTTCAGTGGTTTGTGTGTAAGTGTTATCATTATTTAATATATATATATATATATATATATATATATATATATATATATGTGTGTGTGTGTGTGTGTGTGTGTGTGTGTGTGTGTGTGTGCTTAGGCAGCAAATTTTCTTTTAAAAATGTCAGTTAGGGTAACAAATGTAACCGGAAAACTGTGTTGCTAAAAATTACTGGACATTTTTTTTGCTTCAAATATAACTTACACCCTTGAAGATGATCTCGGAAAGCGGTTGAAAGTACTTGGGTACCTTGAGAAATGAATGAAAATAACATCTGTTAATGCTACAGCTCATTTCTAACATGTTTCAATTATAATACGCGAAGGATTATCTGTGAGTATGAACGGATTTTATTAAAAATAAGTAAACATAATGTTTGCAATTTATTAAATCTGATATATATATATATATATATTTAGTATATCGAGGCAGCAAGTAATTTTCGAGACATATTCTATTAAATATAAGAGACAATGAATGTCTATTATGTTTAATCATGAGCCGTTCTAAACGTCGTATTTTTGCTTTAATTTCAGTTGAAAATAAAGACAAAAATTCTCCAACATTTGGATAATTATTTATTGGTTTTCTTCTAAGCTTTCGGCTCACATGAGCCATCTTCAGAGAGGTAGTTTAAACTGAAATATTATAAAATCCACCATCACCGACGATTTTATTTTGTGTTGACATAAAACTCCGCTTGGCAACGGCAATAGTTACCAAAAATAATAAACGCAGTTCTTAAGTTTGCGATGCGGTTTTATGACGTCACACCGCGGGATAGCGCGAAATGACAACAAAACCATCTAGTCAAATGCAATGTAATATGTTATTTCCTGTTTTAAAGTTGATTTTATTGAGTGTTGGTTGTTTTGATTTGATGTACATGGCCTCCAATATCTGCAGGTTCCTCTTACTGTGTGTATGAATAAGGATCACCGTATTGTTGACCAAAATCTGTCTGATATTACCTACATGTTTATGTTTTTCAGAGAAATGTTGTTTGATAGTACTCTGATCGGAAAGATGACATGTAAGTCTACGGGAGAGCGTGGTTGTGGTAAAACCAATATATGTACTAGGTTTTTGAGTAGTATCAGAGATGCAATCTCTGAATGGGCATGTAAATTGGTACACTACATTGGTTTTTTGTAAAGAATTTAGTTTAGTGCCTGTTGGGTTATTATAAACTATGAGGTCAATTGTTTTAAACTTTTTATAATATATAATGAGTTTAATTTGATTATTACTATCCACTGGTTTAACATTTCTACGTATTATGTTTTTGAGAGTTTTTTCATCTTGTTTATAATTATTATGTATTTGGTTGCAATAGTATAAGTTAATAGTGTTATGTTTATTTTGATGTAAACCATTATTATTAATATTATCATTATTGTTAGAGCTATTGTTAAGTTTGTTGAGATACATTTTAATTTGTTGATCAATAACGGAGTTAGGAAATCCATTATTGACTAGTGTTTGCTTAATGTTGTGTAATTCTTTATAAAATATAGATTTGGAAGAAGATATCATTTGTGTGCGTTGAAGTAAGTTTTTTATAACAGCTAACTTATATCGTTGGGGACATTCACTATTATAATTAAGAAGACACGAATTTATGCTAGTTGGTTTCCTATATAGAGAAGTAGTAAATTTATGTGTGCTAGAATCAATGAATACATCAAGGAATGGGAGTTTGTTATTAATATTAAGTTCTAATGTAAATTTGAGGACGGAGTGACTTTCAAATTTGTTTTTAAGATATTTAATTTGATCGATATTCTTAGCTAAAACAAAGATGTCATCTATATATCTTACATATATAGAGGGTTTATTGTTGTCATTAATTATTTTATTTTCTAGATTTGCCATATAATAATTAGAAAAGAGGGGACCTAAAGGAGATCCCATCGCAATACCATCTATTTGTGTATAAATATTGCCTAAGGGGTCGTGAAAGGGTACTTGTGTGGTGCATGCTAATAATAGTTTTTTTAATATAGTGGGTTTAATATTGATTGATGGGAGAGTAGCATGGTTGTATACATCACGGATAATGATGTCAATTGTATCATGGACGGGAACATTTGTGAATAAGTTTTGAACATCCAAAGATGCAATCATTTGATTATTAGGTTTTACGGAATGGAGAATCTGTAAAAATTCGTCCGTGGAGTTAATGCTATATTTTCCAGGAAGATAGGGAGTAATTAGTTTGTTAAGTGTTTTGGAAAGGTTATATATTGGTGTGGGTATTTGAGAAATGATAGGTCGGAGGGGATGATCTTTTTTATGGATTTTTACATTTCCATAAAGGTAGCCGGGCTGATAATCACCTATAATCTTTTGAAGTTTATAGGATCCTATTTCAGCATTGTTTGCAGTAATAAGTTTATTAATATGTTTTTTAAGTTGGGTTGTGGTATTACAAGTTAATTTTGTAAATTTGTTGTGATCGTCGAGAATGGCCTGTAATTTTGAGTGATATTCCTGTCTGTTTAAAATAACAAAAGTATTGGTTTTATCGGCACGTCGGATAACAATATTTTTGTTATTTTTGAGATGTGTGGCTGCTTTTATGAGAGGCATATTTATAATATCATTAGGATTTTTATGGTAACGGTGTTTGATTGATTCAGCTTTGAGTAATTCTTTTAAGCCTACCTGTGTAGTAATATGGTTGTCCTGTTCGAGTTGAAGTATTTGTTGGTATAAAGCTTCAATTTCCATTTGTTTAAACATTGAATTAGGTTTCTGTGCGACATGAAAATTTGGTCCGAGATTAAGTAATTCTATTTCATCTGGAGTAAGTTGGTAATCCGATAGGTTAATGAAGTTGTCATTGATGTTTGGTAAGAGTATTTTTCTTTTATATAATTTGTTTAGCTTTTTTTGGATGACTTGTTTATGGGATTCATGTTCCTTTTGTGTTGTATTGTATAATAAATCCAATATTTCCTTGAATTTTTCACTTGTGGTAGAAGACTGTAAAATTTCTTTGATGTGTACAATTTCAGTGTTGATTTCTTGTAATTCCTGTTTGGCTGTGTGCATTTGACGTTTTATGAGGTTCCATTGCAATTTCTTTGCGGTGGGATCATTTAATGCTGCGGCATCATGTAACTTAAATTTAGTATATCGAGGCAGCAAGTAATTTTCGAGACATATTCTATTAAATATAAGAGACAATGAATGTCTATTATGTTTAATCATGAGCCGTTCTAAACGTCGTATTTTTGCTTTAATTTCAGTTGAAAATAAAGACAAAAATTCACCAACATTTGGATAATTATTTATTGGTTTTCTTCTAAGCTTTCGGCTCACATGAGCCATCTTCAGAGAGGTAGTTTAAACTGAAATATTATAAAATCCACCATCACCGACGATTTTATTTTGTGTTGACATAAAACTCCGCTTGGCAACGGCAATAGTTACCAAAAATAATAAACGCAGTTCTTAAGTTTGCGATGCGGTTTTATATATTTTATATATATATATATATTTGGTTAAATGAAATAAAGACAAGAGGAAAATTGTATTTTAAATCGCCTACGCATTTCGTCCTGTGATAGACTTTATCAAGGCAAAAAGGCGAAATGAGCTTTATTCTAAATTACGTATCTATAAACAAACAGTGTTGGTAACCACAAAGACGCTCACAAATCATTTCAAAAGATCAACAGAATATTTTAGTTTTTAGAATTTCTTCATGTGTAGCGCAATGTCACGAGATGTTAAAATGAAGGGAATTCAACCGTTTTCTTTGAAATTTTTATTATGTATGTTAGTCTGTTTTAGTATAATTTCCATAAGTAAATGATTTGTGAGCGTCTTTGTAGTTGCCAACACTGTTTGTTTATAGATACGTAATTTAGAATAGGATGTGCGTTGTGGTGCATTGGATATCGGCTCGGAACGAGAAATCAGGGAGCCGAGATCGAATTCCAGTTGAATTCCTTGCATTCACTTACGCGCAAATACCCTTGGGAAAGATATTAATCCGTCTCTTTCCTCCAGTTATGGGTTAAATAACAGGACAGATTGGATTCTATAGCATTGGCTGGCAACCAGTCTACCGCAGAAATCAATGGCAACCTACTGCGGGATAATCTTCTGCCCAGTCAGTTATGTCTCTTTCGAGACATGATCGCCCAAGCGTGTTTCACATATGGCACTTAACTGACTGAATTTAGAATAAATCTCATTTCGTCTTTTTGCCTTGATAAAGTCCATCACAGGACGAAACGCGTAGGCGATTTAAATACAGTTTTCCTCTTGTATTTATTTATTTAACCATCCTGTCCCTAATCTCAGGTCATAAATGAATCTATCTATCTATCTATCTATCTATCTATCTATCTATCTATAGATAGATAGATAGATATAAACAAACTTAGATAGATAGATATAAGCAAACTTAGATAGATAGATAGAAGCAAACTTAGATAGATAGATAGATAGAAGCAAACTTAGATAGATAGATAGATAGATAGATAGATAGATAGATAGAAGCAAACTTAGATAGATAGATAGATAGATAGATAGATAGATAGATAGATAGAAGCAAACTTAGATATAAGCAAACTTAGATATAAGCAAACTTAGATTGATAGATAGATATAAGCAAACTTAGATTGATAGATAGATATAAGCAAACTTAGATAGATAGATAGATATAAACCAACTGAGATAGATAGATAGATAGATAGATAGATAGATAGATAGATAGATAAGCAAACTTAGATAGATAGATAGATAGATAGATAGATAGAAGCAAACTTAGATAGATAGATAGATAGATAGATAGATATAAGCAAACTTAGATATAAGCAAACTTAGATAGATATAAGCAAACTTAGATTGATAGATAGATATAAGCAAACTTAGATTGATAGATAGATATAAGCAAACTTAGATAGATAGATAGATAGATAGATATAAGCCAACTGAGATAGATAGATAGATAGATAGATAGATAGATAGATAGATAGATAGATAGATAGATAGATAGATAGATATAAGCAAACTTAGCTAGATAGATAGATAGATATGTTCATATATAGAAATGCTGTTAAATAATAGAATAACTTTAATGAGAAAATTTTCACATTAAACATATTTAAAAAATCCAGTTAGAAAAAGCTAATTTTGCTTCGTGACTTCTCCAAAATGAATGCGATTTATTTTACATTAACAAGCTCGCCATTGCACAGAAGAATAATAGTAAAAAACGAATTAGTAAATGAAGTCTTTTATTTCTTTACTTTCGTATTCTCTGAGAGCATACACCGGAAGTGATGTCATATTTATTAGCGCCAATAGCATTTAACACGCAAAAAAAAATTAAAATAAATAAAATAAAACAAAATAAAAAATAAAAAACAATTTAAAAATTAGATAATGAGAAGATATCTTATCCATGGCTTTCTCGCCAAACTAGGATTTTAAATCGGTGCACTAATACAAATTAATACAATGGTGCTTTGCCGAAAATCAAAACTCTATTGTACGACGTACAGAAAAGATCGAATAAGCTGAGAAGATGAATAAAACTTGGCTGATAGTTCGACTGATCGAAAGTTTATTGTTTGAAAAAAAAAGAAAAAAAAAGAAAACAGTTTCTTTTTCATTTTATTATTCTTTATACTCTTTCTTTCTCTTTTTCTATTTTTTCATCTTTTTACTGAAGAAAGTGAACACTTAGTTTTTTCATTTTTTGCAAGAGAAAATCGTTATCTGCTGTATGTACAGAATGACTGTCTTTGTAAGAGACTAACAAAAAAGTTTACTTGTTCTTTTTCCGTTGATTTCATTTTCAGTCAATTATTATTAGCATTAGTATTAGCAGTAGTAGTAATATTAGTACTAGTAGTAACAGCATTTCTTTCAGAAGTTCTTAATCTTTGGGAATTAATGCAGAGATAGCCTGCCACAATAAGCAGCCATAGGTATCATGAAATTTCCATCAGACACTAAGGGTTCATCATGTTCCGGATTATTATTATTATTATTGTGTCATTTTTCATTATAATTGGATTTCTGCTTTGGTCGCACTACCTACCAAGTCTGCAGGAAGATCTAAGCTAAGTCTGCTTAAACGCCAAGACTCTTCTCAGTGCTGTCGGGGATTTTCCCTAAAATTTCTCCTAAACCCTTCAAGACTGTTCCAAGTGCTCCGACAATAATTGGTGCGACAATCACCTCCACTTTCCACAGTTTCCTCAGCTTCTTGTCAAAATCAAGATAATCACCAAACTAGGAGTAGATAGGTCTGTCCAATCGTCCGGTTTACACTCTTCTCCTCTTTTTTGAACAAGTGTAAACGTTTATCCTTTGTTTCTTGTGTATGACTGAGTTTCCGGTCCTTTCTAAAGACTACTTCAACACCGTACTCCTAATGTCTACGCCTAAACTAGGAGTAGATAGGTCTGTCTATCGTCCTGTTTACACTCCTCTCCAGTCTTTTGAACAGAAGTAGATATTTATCCCTTGTTTCCTGTTTGTGATTGGGTTCCGGTTTCCTTCTAAAGTCTACTTCAAAAGTATACTCCTAATATCTGCGCCTAAACTAGGAGTAGAGTGGTTCTATTGTTCGGTTCTCATTTTCCCCTGTCTTTTGAACAAGAATACAGGAATTTGGTGGGGTTTGGGGTAGATAATAATAGTTTAGATATACAAGTCTTACCAATTAATAATAGTTTAGATATACAAGTCTTACCAATTAATAATAGTTTAGATATACAAGTCTTACCAATTAATAATAGTTTAGATATACAAGTCTGACCAATTAATAATAGTTTAGATATACAAGTCTTACCAATTAATAATAGTTTAGATATACAAGTCTTACCAATTAATAATAGGTTAGATATACAAGTCTTACCAATTAATAATAGTTTAGATATACAAGTCTTACCAATTAATAATAGGTTAGATATACAAGTCTTACCAATTAATAATAGTTATTATTCCCAAGTGGATAAAATGAACCCGACTGGAATTGGAACTCTGCTCTCCAATTAACAATTGTGAGCCATTACACCGGCTGACATTTTTTTCCGATCCAAATGTTGTTGGAGAATGAGCACATGTTTCTGGGCTATTTTTCACGCGGAATAGGAAAATCAGGACCATTTTTCCCATCGTATCAAGTTTTCTCAGTACAGATAATTTCAATTTTGTTTAAAATTGGCCAAAATACCCATTTATCAGTGATATGCCAGGGTCAAGTAGAATCACCCTTAAAAGTTTTCAAATTAGAATCAGTCAGTCAGTTAAGTGCCATACGTGATACACGCTTTGGGCGATCATGTCTTGAAAGAGACATGACTGACTGGGCAGAAGATAATCCCGCAGTAGGTTGCCATTGCTTTCTGTGGTAGACTGGTTGCCAGCCAATGCTATAGAACACAATCTGTCCTGCTATTTAACACATAGCTTGAGAGAGAAGAGATAGATTATATTACATTACTATATTATAGTAATTATAGTATAATTTTGTGGGGATCAATTTATTACTTCATAACAATAGAAGATCGATCCCCCACTTTATGCCCAGTAGAAGCTTTAATTATGTTTCCAGCTATTATATTCATTAAGTCCGTTAATTGCCATACGTGATACACGCCTTGGGCGATCATGTCTGGAAAGAGACATGACTGACTGGGCAGAAGATTATCCCGCAGTAGCTTTCTGCGGTAGACTGGTTGCTAGTCAAGACTATAGAACCCAAATCTGTCCTGTTATTTAATCCATAACTAGAGGGAAGAGACTGATTAATACCTTTCCCAATAGTATTTGCGCGTAAGTGAATATATGGCATTCAACTGGAATTCGAACTCGGCACCCCAATCTCTCGTTCCAAGTCGATATCCATTGCACCACAACGCACATCAGGTTAGAGTAACTTATCATAAAAGAAAAAGTATCTCAATAACTTAAAGAATGCATTTATCAGTTCAAAGATTTTCAAAAAAATCTTACACATAAATAAATTAAGACAAACAATTTTTGAATCAAAACAAAGTTCCAAAGGAATGAAAAATACATTCATTTTTGACCATCCAAAGGAATTCTGATGAAATCTCTCTCTCTTTAACAGTTAAGCTCCTCCGTCCTCTGATTTACCCCCTCTCTTTTTGTCCTAGTACCGTTTTGTCGGAACGACAAATCGGGAAATCGAGTTCGAATTCCAGTTGAATTGCTTGCATTCACTTACGCACAAATACACTTGGGAATGGTATTAACCGGTCTCTTCTCTCCAGCTATAGTTAAAATAATGGGTTCTATAAATTTGGCTGGCAACCAGCCTACCGCAAAAAACAATGGCAACCTACTGCAGGATAATCTTCTGCCCAGTCAGTCATGTATCGTCCAAAGCGTGTTTCACGTATGACATTTAACTGACTGACTGAATATAATAGTTGGAAACATAATTAAAACTTACCGGACATAAATTGGGGGATCTGTTTTCTATTGTTATGAAGTAATAAACTAATCCCCCAATTAATTATACTTAATATAAAAATGTAAAATAATCTATATCTTCTCTCTCCAGCTATGAGTTAAATGGCAGGACAGATTGGGTTCTATAGCCTTGGCTGGCAACCAGTCTACCGCAGAAAGCAATGACAACATACTGCAGGATAATCTTCTGCCAAGTCAGTCTTTCGAGACATGATCGCCCAAAGCGTTTATCGCGTATGACTCTTAACTAACTAAACGAAGGTTACTAACAAGTTTTTGTTGATAAATACTTTGACAAAACCTGATAAAAAAGCATAAACCTCACGACTTCTTACCCAGTGCTCGAAATTCTAATATTATCCCTGAGGGCAAATAACTAATGTCAAAGAAAAACTGTTAAGCGATATTTAATAGTGACATCGTTCTCATCTATTAAAAGATAGAAAGATGTTTGACGGATCTGGATTTTACAGTAGATTTTTTATTTTGTTTTATCTCGTTAATGTCATTCTTTTTATTTAATGATCTATGAAACTCACCACTATTGAACATTTCGGCTAAAATCCGTCCATTTGTCTGATGCTCGCGGCGAGGGGGGGGGGTTAAAATTGAAAAATGAACAAATTTGAATTTCACCTGGGCAACAACGAAAAAAAAAAGTTAGCTGTAAAACGTTTCAAGAATTTAAATATATGAAAAGCGGCATGAATAAAAGGTGGGGGGTATTTGTGGGGGTGGGGGTGGGGTGAAATGCGTATGGAAATGAAACAAAGTTAAAAGAAGAGAGAGAGAGAGAGAGAGAAACAGAAGAAAAAAATCGAGCAAGTAGAAAGGGCAAATGTGTTAGAGAGAGAGAGAGAGAGAGAGAATGTGTGTATGCGAAATAGTGTGTGAGTGTGTGTGTGTCAGAGAAAACAGAGGAAACGAGACTATGCGTGAGAGTGAGTTGATGAATTAAGAGAGAGGGAGAAATAATGTGCATGAGTGTGTATGACAAGTGAGCATATGTCAAACAAAGGGTGAAATAAAAAAAATTGAGGGAAAAAAGAGAGAGGGTTTATTGGTGATAAAGAATGAGAACAATTATTTTACATTTGTGTAGGAAAGCGTGTGTGTGTGTGTGTGAGAGAGAGAGAGAGAGAGAGAGAGAGAGAGAGTGAGTGAGGCAAACAAAACTGTTTTTATTATTGAGACAGACAGACAGACAGACAGAGGGAAAATAACGAGAAAGAGTAAAATGGACTTCTACTTGAAATCGATCGATCGATCTATCGATCGATCGAGAGAGCAAAAGAGAGAGAGAGAGAGAGAGAGTGAGGGATAAACCGACAGACATAGACAGATAGACAACACAGTTCCGTTAATGGGTCAGAAAAGATGTAGCGGAAAAATGACTGTTCTTAGGTCAGTCAGTCAGTCAGTCAGTCAGTTAAGCGCCCTACGTGATACACGCTTTGGGTGATCATGTCTCGAAAGAGACATGACTGACTGGGTAGAAGATTATCCCGCAGTAGGTTACTATTGCTTTCTACGGTAGACTGGTTGCCAACCAAGGCTATAGAACTCAATCTATCCTATTATTTGACTTATAGCTAGAAGGGGAAGAGATGTATTATGCTATTAAGTAGTAATTAGTGGGGGATCAGTTTATTCCTTCCTAACAATATAAAACTGATCCCCCTCTTTATGCCAAGCAGAAACCTTAATCATGTTTTTAACTTTTATATTCAATCAGTCAGTTAAGTGTCATACGTGATACATGCTTTGGGAGATCATGTCTCTCGAAAAAGACATGACTGACTGAGCAGAAGATTATCCCGCACTAGGTTGTCATTGCTTTCTGCGGTAGATTGGTTACCAACCAAGGCTATAGAAACTAATCTGCCCTATTATTTAACTCATAACTGGAGGGAAGAGACGTATTAATGCCTTTCCCATCGGTATTTGCGCGTAAATGAATGCAAGGAATTCAACTGGAATTAGAACTCGGCTCTCCGATTTGTCGTTCCGAGCCGATATCCACTGCACCACAACGCACATCCGTTCTTAGGTACTGAATGCATATAATACATCTGAGGGGCAATCGTTTTTTCCAGATTCCAGGTCTTGCTATTTTGTCAGTGATTCGGACAGTGATTCGAAACGATTCTTATATTCTTCTTCAAAAGGTAGTGAAACGTGGGATTATAATGGAGTGGCTGACTAGATATTTTCGCTGGCATGAGTGACCCCATCTGATTGGAACTGACAAAAGGAATATTTTGGAACAGATTTATGAATATTGAATATTTTAGAGAATTAAAGATAATTTTAAAAAAAAATGATGTTCATCCAATACAAGGGATGAGAGCCACTCGGGTTGATGGTTACAGAAAAAGAATCACAGTTAATATGTGGGGAAGATAACGGATAACGGATAACCTTAGACTTGAACCTGTTAAGATTGTAGTGATCGGGGACGCATCCTCCTGGGAATTGGTTCCCTAAAGCAGTTATTCGTGGGAAGTCGCTGCACGCGTGGAACTTACACTACCGGCTACAATTATTAGGCCACCCCAGTTTTTTTTTAAATAATGTTTTTCATACTATTTTTAAGTGGATAATTTTAAATGAAAATAGAATGGTTCTTTTGTTATTATTACTTTGCAAAATTTTACAAAGCAAATAGCGACAATTTACACATCGCACCCTTTAGATTTGATATATATATATATATATATATATATATATATACACATTACCGGCCATAATTATTAGACCACCCCAGTTTTTAAAAAAAATGATGTATTTCATACTGGTTTTAGTATTTATTGCCAAGTGGATAATTCTAAATTCAAATAGAATAGTTCTTTTGTTATTTACTTATTTACTTTGCAAAATTTTACAAAGCAGCCAGGAAGTCGTTTCTTCGGCCAGTTAATACGAAGAAGAGACTAGCATGGGGAAGAGAGCACAAAAACTGGACACCAGAACACTTTATTTGTTGCACATGTTATTGTGCAATATTAACAAAAGAACCATTCTTTTTTCATTTACTGACTGACTGACTGACCTAAGAACAATCGTCGGTTTTCTTATCTCATTCTTGTCGCCAAAATTGTTGTGGAGTTATTTTTGCAGTGGGGGCTAGTATTTATGCTAAAATCGGTCCTAATAGGTTCGACGTACAAAACGTTAGGAACTTGATATAATATGTATTACGCAGTGTAATCTTGCCAGGTTGCTGATTACTTTCGTATTCGACTAACTGTCGACTACTATCGTCCAACATCGACTGACCCTCGTTCCTCTTACTACTCCTACTTAACTTAGGTGGGAGAGTCCATTCACTATAGGATAGATGTGTTTCACCATAAACGTCTCAGTTATGGGTAAATATCAGGATAGACTGATTTCTATAGCCTTGGTTGGCTACCGGTCTAAGAGAAGGAAAACTCTGAATTCAAACCATCCTGGAGAGGGTCAGTCTATCTTGGCCAAGACGTAACACTGCTAGTGCGACTGGAGTGCGTATGGTGCCCTGACGACTTTGGAGAGACACGATACTCGTAATGGTGCTCCTGACTTTTAAAAGATATTTTAAGGTTGGAGTGGAAGGAGTTATACATCGCGTTAATATCGTAAAAACTAAATAATTATTTGGAATCTAATCGAAATCATTTTTGCTGATTCAATACTAGTATCATTTACGTGGCCGCGTTTTATTTAGACTGTTATCACTTTTTTCTTATAGTTTTTGGATATTTTTCTTTCTTTGATATAAAAACCAGAATGTAATACTTGATCGCTTTTGCCCTTGAAAGTCACAAGAAATTCTTTTATGCAGTTTGCGCTTTTATAAAAATGATTTTCAATAGTGAATTATTAGGTTGTGCCAAAAGATCGTAAACACTTGAAAAAAAATGAAATTTTACTCGCAAAAACAACAAAAATTATTGCTCAAAATAAAGACCATCATTTTCCAAGACTTTCTGCCATCGATCTGCAAGCTTTCGGATGTGGTCAAAGTACCATTCAGCCGGCTTCGAATCAAAGAATTCTTGACACGCTTCCTCGACTTCATCAAACGAGTCGAATCTGCGGCCCTTCAGAAAGTGTTGCATTGAGCAGAAAAGGCCGTAATCTGATGGGACACAGTCAGGACTGTAGACTGGATGTGGCAGAACCTCAACGCCGTCCAGCTCTTCAAACTTGTCTTTGGTCTTCCTGGCGGTGTGTGGCCTGGCATTGTCCTTCTGCATCAAAGCGCGCTTTCGGTTCATCAGAGCCGGGTACTTTTGCTTCAACTTTTCGTAGACTCGCTCAAGTTGCTGACAGTAAAGTTCGGTACTGATGGCACGACCATTCGGAACCAACTCAAAATGCACGATTTCTTCAAAATTCCACCAAACGGACAACGTGACTTTCTTGCTGAATCGATCTTGTTTTGGAATCGACGGTGTCTTTTGCCGTTTCTGAACCCATCGCTTGCCTCGATTGTGCTGGACCAGATAGACCCATTTCGCAAGTGTTTACGAACTTTTGGGACAACCTAATATTAAAATGCCTTCGGTTATTCAATTTATATTCTTTTATGTTTGTGTGTCTGCTAATTTAAAACCCATCTGTTAATTAAACCCCAATTTTTCATTGTTTGCTGATAATATTTAATCAAATCTGAATCTGAAGGCCCTTCTGTGATGAAATGGCTCATGACTTTTGTGTATTTGCTACTAGCAGGTCAGTGACTTTATAATAAATTGAGTAAATTGGTTTTTTGACTGCTGACGAATATCAACTACTGGAGGAATCGTTCTTCTGTTGCATCCATTGGCAAAAAGAAAAAAAGAAAAAAGAAAAAGGATGGAGAATAGGTTTAAAGAGGAAACGAAGGAGAAAGAAGAAAGGAGAGAGAGAGAGAGAGAGAGAGAGAGAGAGAGAGAGAGAGAGAGAGAGGACAAAATAAAATTAAAAAAACAGAAAAATATTAAAAAATCTAGTTCATCCGGAATAATTACATGTTGTTTCTAGATGGACGACAAAATTGAACGAAATCAAAGCAAAGCACGATTTGTATTTTTTTTCAAAACGATTGAATCGACGCCATCTTCTAATCTGAATTTCCAAATTATCAATCGATGATAAATATCCACAACAAACAAAACTGAGCTTTTGAAGATACAAAGAAGAAGGGAAAAAGGAATAAAAAATGAAAAAAAAAAAGGGAGACAAAGAGAGAAAGAGTGATGATAGTGCGAACTCTCGACAGAAATAACAGCAAAAATAAAATCGGGAAAAAAAGAAAAGAGCGAAAAAGAGAAAATATCAAAACCGTTTTTTTTTTTTTTGTGCTGAGACCCACTATAGTTCTTTCAGAATTCCAGATACGAGATTGGCAGGAATTAAATTTGTTTTGTTCCTGGCAACAATTTTATTGGAATGTCCAGACTCGGGCTGAGATTACGTTTGCCTCGAGTTTCGAATTACGGTTTTTTTTTCTGCTTCAAGGCAAAGACAAGAGATACGCAATTTTTAAAAAATTACTTCATTGTGCATTTTGATCGTATCTCTGAATTGGAAACATGCGGAAACAAAATATGTCATTTTCAACTGGGAGAAATATAGACTTTTTAAGATAAGCGAATCAGAGATACTTTTTCTTCCTTAATAGGAAGAGCTAATTGACAGCTAAATCGAACTGTAGTAAAGTGATGGTTAACAAGCTTAATATTCACATCATTAGCAGTTGTCTAAATTTTTAGCATTGTGCCTGCTGAAAATTAGTGAAATCTTTAAGAGCATAATTTGTATAATAGGCTTTCCGACAGAATATATTTGTAGTGAGTCAGTTAAGTGCCATACGTGATACACGCCTTGGGCGATCATGTCTTGAAAGAGTCATGACTAACTGGGCAGAAGATTATCCCGCAGTAGGTTGCCATCGCTTTCTGCGGTAGACTGATTGCCAGCCAATGCTATAGAACCCAATCTGTCCGGTTATTTAACTCATAACTGGAGGGAAGAAACGGATTAATACCTTTCTTAAGGGTATTTGTGCGTAAGTGAATGCAAGGAATTCAACTGGAATTTGAACTCTGCTTCCCGATTTGTGGTTCCGAGTCCATATCCACTGCACCACAATGCACATATGAGGTTTTATATATATATATATATCACACACACACATAGATATGTGATTTATTTGTTTATATTTATGAGATGAGATATTGTAATTTTTTGAATTATTTACATCGTTCTGACTGTTGTCATCATTTTTCATAACTTAAAATTATATATATATATATATATATATATATATATATATATATATATATATATGTCAGATTAAATAAACTGCAAACATTATGTTTGCTTATTTTTAATAAAATTCTGTTCATACTCACGGATAGTCTTTCGCGTATTATAATCAAAAGATGTCAGAAATGAGCTGTAACGTTGACAGATGTTATTTTCATTCATTTCTTAAGATACCCAAGTACTTTCAACCTCTTTCCGAGATCATCTTCAGGGGTGTGAGTTATGGCATCAAATGTAACCAGGATACTTTCTTGCTAAAAATTACTGTACATTTTTCCCTGCATCAAATATATCGGTTGATAAATTGCTAGCGTTCAGCGTTCATTAATGAACGTGAAAATTATCCAAAATGGAATTTTTTATATATTATAATGTCATGGTCATGCACGTGTTAAAACATGAAAAAACTGTTCTTATTACAAACATTTTAGAACATTACTACAGTACTCATAGCTGATTTTATTAATTGACAGCTTAAGTGTTTTAATGAATATTAATATGAATATTATAACACTTAAGCCGTCATGCATAGTGTTTGCAATTTATTTAATGAAACATGTTATGCTTAAAAATAAATTTGCTGCCTAAATACACAAATATGTATGAAATGATTTGTTTGAACATTATTTTTGATCAATACTCATATTTAAGTAGATATTCTGTTTTTAATTAAACAGTATTTTTATATTTATATCTACCGGCCTGATTATTTACGATAAATGTTTATTACGAAAATGTGTGTCAGCCAGCAGGATTCGAACCTGCGACACCTATCCACATAGGGGAAAGCTACCATGTGATTTAGCACGTCTTAGACCTCTCGACCACGAATGACCATCAGTCTAAACGTGGTTTTAATCAAGCCTATATAACACAATTTTCGATTCATCGCAATAACCATATCTGCTCTGAAATGAATCGTAATCAGGACGGTAGAAAAATTAAAAACAGAATATCTACTTAAATATGAGTATCGATCAAAAATAATGTTCAAACAAATCATTTAAAATTGTCGGTTGTTCATAACTAAGTATCGTAAATTTCCGTAACATATATATATATATATATATATATATCGTTAATTTCCGTAACATATATATATATATATATATATATATATATATATATATATATATATATATTACGGAAATTAAAGATAATTAGTTATGAACAACCGACAATTTTAAATGATTTGTTTGAACATTATTTTTGATCGATACTCATATTTAAGTAGATGAATTAACTCATTTTCTTTACTACTAGTTATCAAAGCTCTTGCCGAATGTTTGCTTTTTAACAATGCCTTATTATAGTATTTTTTGTCTTGTTATTTCTCCCAAATCCTTCTCTGCCATCCATTTGCTCAAGCATCGTTTTCTCGTGTTTCGCTTTCCCTCTATCCGCCCGGTGAGTATAAGGTTCTCCAAGCTCTCCTTCCTTATTACATGTCCCAGAAACTTCAGCTGTCTCTTCCCGATGTTAAGTATAAGTTTTCTTTAGTTTCTATCTTATCTAAAACCTTGTCGTTGCACACGTGTTCGGTGTGTGGAATCCTCAGCATCCTTTTGTATATGTACATTTCTGTTGCTTCCAGACTTTTGTTCATCTTAGACGACATTGTTCAGAATTCACTGCCATATAGGAGGACAAATATCACGTAACAGCTCAATACTCTATGTTACCAACAAAATTTTCCTCTCTCTTAATACTCAGTTTAGCTTCTGAAATGCCCTTCCAATATGCCTTCGGATCTCAATGTTACACTTTCCATCCCCTGTCAGAAAACTTTCCTGTTATTTAAAATTTCTGCACCTGTTTGATTCTAGTATCCCCGAGCTGCAACTGGCATTTCGGGTTCCTCTTTTTGCTGATGACCATGCATTCAGTTTTCTTGTAGTTTATGTTTAGTCCTTTCATCTCGCTTTCCTTTGCTACAGAATTTTGAAAACTCCTGCTTTGTGGAGAAGTAGCTTTGAATTTCTTGGAATGTATGATGATTCTAATGCAATTATTGTCTGCATTTAGTTATATATATGTAAGTATCAGGTTCTCCAAGCCCTCCTTCCTCATTACATGTCCCAGAAACTTCAGCTGTCTCTTCCTGATATTAAGTATAAGTTTTCTTTTAGTTTCTATCTTCTCCAAAACCTTGTCGTTGCTCACGTGTTCAGTTTGTGGTATTCTCAGCATCCTTCTGTAGATCTACATTTTTGTTGCTTCGAGACTTTCCTTCATCTTAGACGAGATTGTTCAGCATTCACTGTCATATAGGAGGACAAATATCATGTAACATTACAATACTCTTTTCTTTGTTTCCAACGAAATTTTCCTGTCTCTTAATACTTTGCTTAGCTTCTGAAATGTGTCTTTGGCCATCCCAATATGCCTTCGGATCTCAGTGTCACACTTTCCATCCCCTGTCGGAAAACTTTCCTGTTATTTAAAATTTCTGCACCTGTTTGAATTTATTATCCCTGAGCTCTAATTGGCATTTCAGGTTCCTCTTTTTGCTGATGACCATGCATTCAGTTTTCTTGTAGTTTATGTTTAGTCCTTTCATCTCGCTTTCCTTTGCTACAGAATTTTGAAAACTCCTGCTTTGTGGAGAAGTAGCTTTGAATTTCTTAGAATGTATGATGATTCTAATGCAATTATTGTCTGCATTTAGTTATATATGGATTATATTTTTTGTTGCTTTTTCATCTGTTATGCAACTGGAATTCGTCTGTTTATAGCTAAATAAGTTAATTTTTTATTTGGTTTAAGTAGACTAATATTTTAACCACGTGATGCCAAACTTTATTCCACAGTAAAGGCATTCACCCTCATTTCAAACTGTGTAGCGCAATGCTACCCTATATCGATGTTTTACTTTATTTTCTTGAATATGATCAAGTACTCAGGAAAAAATTATGTATTATGACTTTGAATAAATTCTCGCTGATTATTCATGAAAAGTAATGTTTTATTTACAAAAATTAGTAAGAAACATGTCAGTGAAAGTATTGTCCATCGCTAGCCACTACTGTTTCCCATCTTTCAGTCAGCATTTGAATTCCAGGTTGAAAAAACATCTTTTGCCATCTTTCCCAATGTATTAAGACCTTGAATAAGTTCTTGCTGATTATTCATGAAAAGTAATGTTTCATTAACAAACATGAGTAAGAAACATGTCACTGAAAGTATTGACCCTAAACAGTTACTACTGTTCCTATCTTTCTGGCAGCATTTGAATCATACGTCGGAAAAAACTTCTTTGAGGCTAACCACGACTCGACACAAAGTGCTGCTCAGCCAAGCTATATGCCATCGATCGAAACGAGTGATATTCGAACGGGACAATGTCTTGTGAATACGGCAGGCGGGGTAGGATTTCCCATGGAAATGTTTCCAAGTATGTATTCTCCCGTTTTGAAACATAGCGTTGTCATGTTGCAAAATGACTTTCTCTTATCTCTGCTATAGCGGCTGTTTTTTCTTCAATGATCGGCTTAAACGCATCAAATAGAGTCTAAAAAACCTCCCGTGGTGGTTTCGTTTGGTTTGAACTGCTCATAATAAACTACACCCCGATGATCTCACCAAATACAGACAAGAAGCTTCGAAACCGGGATATTCGGCTTTATCCGATGTTGATGCTTGGTTGGGCTTACTATACGAGATTCTACGCTTACGGTTATTGTAGTGTATCCACTTTTCATCGCCGGTCACGATACGATGCAAACAACCCTTCCTTTTCTACCGTCAAAGCAGCTTTTCACACATGACAAGACGCCGCTCGACGTCGGTTTTAACTCGTACACCATCCAATGTCCTTGCTTTTGAATCATTCCTAATGCTTTCCAACATTTCGAAACTGGTATGTGATCAACTTGTAATGATTCTACAAGTTCAGCTTGTGCTTGACATGAGTCTTCATGAATTAATGCCTTCGTCTTTAAACTTTTTCAGTGCGCTAAAAGCTTTCTTTATCTTCAACATCAAATTCATTATTTTTGAAGAATCTGTACCAATCTCTGCATGTTGATTCTGACAGAACATTGGTCACCGCAAGTCTTAACAAGAATCTGTGTGATTAATTTGCGGATTTATTTTGAATAAAGTAATGCAGTAAAATTCCTTGCAAATACATTTTCTTTGGCACGAAATCCGATATGTTTAACGCCATGAAAAAACGAATTTGTTTACACTTCGGCGAAACGATATACACTAAATTTTAAGCTTGTTCATAATATTTCCTTGGAGATGCGTTACCATCTAAATCACATGCAGGCATTTCTGGGAACGCCATCTACTGGAAAACAGCGAGATGAGGTAGTATTTACAGTATTTACATTATTCGGACTATTGTCCTCATCTTTGTTGCCATTTCTACGACGTTTAGTAATAGATCGTTCTATTTGTCTATATTTCTGAGATGAGGTAGTATTTACAGTATTTACATTATTCGGACTATTGTCCACATTTTTGTTGCCATTTGTACGACGTTTCGGCCGTTGTGCGCTCCTGCCTTCTTCAGGTGGTGAACAAGTAACTTGCAGGGTTAGAGGGAAATAACTCATGACTTCCAGTCGAGGTTTTACACAAGTAATGAGGATGATATACCCCAGTGATTGTAATAAAGGGTTCGGTTCGAAATTCCTAGCACCTAAAGAGGCCGGAGCCTACAAAGGCCGAAACGTCGTACAAATGGCAACAAAGATGAGGACAATAGTTCGAATAATGTAAATACTGTAACTGGCTGGTATATTGGGTTGTAAAGAAATCGTGGTTCAAATATAATATTTAGATAATTTTACATAATTCGATGAAAGGCACGGACCACGAGCGGTCGTGAAATTAAGCTCTCCTATCATTCTGAAGATGAGATTCCGATCTCGAAATATTAATGATTAATAAATAGGTAATACCCAACACCTTCATTGCTATCCTTTATTTTTCTAAACGCATTGTGATAGCTTTCAAAATCTATCCATATATAAATTTATTCATTTATGTCATCAATTTTATTTTGTTTCACTATCTTTAGCCTTCTTTAAGTCAATTTAATAATTTCATCCTCCCAAAACTTGGCATGAATTTTGGTCTAACACGGTCCCAAAGAATTGATCACAATAAGTTGAAAATTCATATTCGTACGGTTGTTGTGGTAGGACACCTTAATTAAGCTCTGACTATTTCTGTGGTTCTGCAAATAAGTATGAAGTCTGGTGTTGTTGAGCCGTAACGTTCTTCTTCTATGTGCCCTGTCCTTTCAGGACGTAGGCGATCATGGCTTTCCACATTTCCCTATCCTTGGTGGCACTGAGCATGCCTTCTCCTGTTACACCATCCTAACCCCGCTCTGCAATCCACTAGCTCAAGTCCATAAATCTAGAATATAAATCTATAGAAACAGACATGGCCACAAAATGAGGGATCAGTTTATATATTGATTATAATATAGATTTGATCTCCCACTTTATATCCGCATTATAATTTCTTATAAACAGTTGGCATATATCATCTTCTATGTGCCCTGTCCTTTCAAGACGTAGGCGATCATGGCTTTCCACGTCTCCCTATCCCTGGTGGCTCTTAGCACGCCTTCTCTTGTTACACCATGCAATCCACGTTCCATCATCCACCTGATTAGGTCCTGCAAATATGTTATCCGCTGTTTTCCTCTATCTCTTTTCCCCTCTATCTGGCCTGTTAGTATCAGGTTCTCCAAACCCCCTTTCCACATTGCATGTCCCAGGGACTTCAGCTGTCTCTTCCTGATGCTCAGTATTAATTTCCTTTTTGTTTACATCCTTTCCAAAACCTCATCATTGCTCACATGCTCGATCCATAATATTCGCAGTATCCTTCTGTAGAACCACATTTCAGTTGCTTCAAGTTTTTCCTTCATTTACCGCCATATTGAAAAACTGACAACACATAGCAATCCAGTATTCTCTTCTTTGTTTCTAGCGAAATTGTCCTGTTTCTTAATACTTTACTCAACTTCTGGAATGTCTCTTTCGCCATGCCAATTCGCCTTCGGATCTCAGTGTCGCACTTTCCGTCTTCTGTTAGAACACTTCCTAGGTATTTAAATTTCTGTACTTGATTGATTTTAGAGTCCCTCACCTGTAATTGGCATTTTGGTTTGCCTTTTTTGCTGATGACCATGCATTCGGTTTTCTTGCAGTTTATTTACTAATGTCCCTGTTGCTGAATCCATTCACATAATTATTAACTCTGTATATAAACATACTTCAATCTCACCTTCTTCTTCTTCTTCTTCTTCTTCTTCTTCTTCTTCTTCTTCTATGTTCCCTGTCCTTTCAGGACGTAGGCGACCATGGTTCTCCACGTCTCCCTATCCCTGGTGGATCTTAGTATGTTTTCTCCTGTTACACATCGCAACCCCCGTTCCATCATCCACCTGATCAGGCTCTGCAAATATGTTAACCGCTGCTTTCCTCTGTTTCCTTTCCTTCTATCTGGTCTGTTAGTATCAGGTTCTCTAAGCCCTCTTTCCTCATTGCATGTCCCAGGAACTTCAGTTGTCTCTTCCTGATGCTCACTATTAATTTTCTTTTCCTTGCCATCCTTTCCAAAACCTCATCATTGCACACATGCTCGATCCATGATATTCGCAGCATCCTTCTGTAGAACCACATTTCAGTTGCTTCAAGTTTTTCCTTCATTTACCGCCATATTGAAAAACTGACAACACATAGCAATCCAGTATTCTCTTCTTTGTTTCTAACGAAATTGTCCTGTTTCTTAATACTTTACTCAACTTCTGGAATGCCTCTTTCGAATCTCTGTGTCGCACTTTCCGTCTTCTGATATAACACTGCTTGATTTTAGTATCCCTCACGTGTATTTGGCATTTTGGGTTGCTCATTTTACTGATGACCCTGCGTAACGTTATCTATTTTCATTCCCATCACCAACTTTTTTCAATGATTACTTCGCTGGTCAATTTAATTTTCTTCCTAGCCGTTAAATTTTACCAAAATTAAATTTGCGATATTTTTAAAGTCGCATTTTGTTTATACTCTTATGTTGCCAGTGTTTTTATTTCAGGCGAACGATGCCATTTGTCGAAAGTTTCCAAACTGCTTCTTAAACCAATTCTGAAAAACTTGGGCCAAATGTATTAGCCTTCTAGAATAACCTATTGTTGTAGGGATCACGGAGTCTCTGAACGGGTGTAAATAGTTCCATAGCAATGTAACATAGCAGTCACTGATCAATGGTGTGTTTAGGCGGACCAACTCATGCAGTGTAAAGACACCCCACACTATTATGAGACAGCTACCAGCCTCGACAGCGACTTTTTGATAACTTTTCATAGAATCTATGCAACAACCAAATCCGAAACAACAGAAATTGTAATTCATCACACATTGTCAGTCCCCCAGAGTCGGAAGCATCAATCAGAAAAGCCAGGCGTGGCGCTTTGTCCGGTGTCACGGTGTTAACAGAGACATGTTGGTGTACATTTTTGCTCCCATTTCGCCCGAAGTTAAATAATGCTGAACAGACCTGTCGGATATGTGTTTGTTACCTCCTTCTTTCATAATCAATATGGGATTATTAGATAACGACACAACTGGACAATTCTATGACTTCAAGGTCCGGTGATGTCACCTACCGTTAACTTTACAAAACCCAAGAACATTTCACAAGTCAGTATATATATATATATATAGAGAGAGAGAGAGAGAAAGAGAGAGAGAGAGAGAGAGAGAGAGAGAGAAAGAGAAAGAGAGGTATTCAAAGAGAGAAAGGAAGACGAAGAGAGTGAGTGATAGCGACAGAGACGACGGGGTAGATAAATAATTGTCGAGGGTTAGAAATGTATTAAAGACTAGAAGGAAGAGGATTTGTAGGGAAGCGTTTCACTGACGCCACCGATTATCCAAATGCTAACCTTGATATCTGATTTCTCTCTTCTAATTGCCACGTTGTCCCAAGGGCAAGAAACAAAATGTAGACGATTATAATTCTCACGAGTTTTGGCAAGATCCATTTTAAATATTTGATCAAGTTTTATCACCTACCGATTCCCTAGGCGCGGAAATGTAGCTCCAGGCATAAATAATTTATTTGAAGTATTTTGTCGGTGGGTAAAATCGTGCGTTTTCAGAAAGAGAATTATTTTGACGACTGACGAATGAAAGCAAGCAAAATGAACAAAAAGCAAATTTTAGTCGATGCAGGTGAAGTATACGGGGAGAACAAATGACAACTGATAAAATACGTGACCTGTTACAAAAGTGCAATTTTCATTGGTTACCAAGAAAGGTTTATTATTTTACGTTCTTCTTCAATATACCGTGTTCCTATAGGATGTTGGCAATTATGGCTTTCCACAACTTTCTATCCTTTGTAGGTCTTAGTAAGATTGGTCTTTTTGCTAACCCTTCTAATCCCTGTTTTGTCATAAATTTACACAAGCTCGTTAATTCGGTTACATAGTGCGATATGCGTTGTGGTACAGTGGATATCGGCTCGGAACGAGAAACCGGGGAGCCGAGTTCGAATTCTAGTGGAATCCATTGTATTCACTTACGCGCAAATACCCTTGGGAAAGGTATTAATCCGTCTATTCCTTCCAGTTATGGGTTAAATAACAGGACAGATTGGGTTCTATAGCCTTGGTCGGCAACCAGCCTACCACAGAAAGCAATGGCAACCTAATGCGGGATAATATTCTGCCCAGTCAGTCATGTCTCTTTCGAGACATGATCGCCCAAGCGTGTATCACGTATGGCACTTAACTGACTGAGTGCTTTTCCATATCCATCTTGCGTTCAGTGTTCTGTGAGTGTCAGATTTTTCCAAGATATCTTTTCTTATTTATCTCCACACTCTCATTGTCATCTATTTCACAGGTTTGCTAGCTAAGTTAATAACTCTTACTCCTGTCTTTTTTGCTTTAAATAAGTCTCGTGAGTGTCAAATTCTCCAAACCCACTTTCCTTATTCGTCCTTGTTTTGTTATCCATTTACACAAACTCTCTACCTAGATTAATAACTCGTTACCCCTGTACCTATTGCATTCAATATGCTTTTTGTGTAGTAAATTCTCCAAG
Organism: Ascarosepion bandense; assembly: GCA_037127315.1. NCBI lineage: Eukaryota > Metazoa > Mollusca > Cephalopoda > Sepiida > Sepiidae > Ascarosepion > Ascarosepion bandense. The sequence goes on from JBBBDQ010002020.1 coordinate 137,377, forward strand.
CCCTTCCAGTGTTTGTTTTGTTATCTATTTACAAATGCTCTCCGCCTATATTAATAACTATTTCCCTGTCCCTCTTGCCTTCACTTTGTCTTGTGTGTGTCTAATTCTCCTAGTCTCCTGTGCCCTACAAATGTTAAGTCTCTCTTTCTAATTCTAAGTGACGTTTTTGTTCGCCTTGTTCTTAAAACCTCCTTACTTACATCTTTAGTCTATTGGATTTTCAACAGCTTTCGAAAATTTCCTCACATATAAAGAAGAAACTTATGACCACAATTCTGTTGTCATAATTTTCTTCTTTATAAGTGAGGAAATTATCCAGTATTCACTGATTTATAGAAGGATTGATAGTACACTTCTTTGTTTCTAACGAAATTTTTCTGTTTCTTAGTACTTTGCTTATTTTTTGAAAAGGGGTTCTTTTTCTCTTACCAGGTCTTAATAGTGGTGCTTTTGTGAGTGTTTGTGTAATGTGTCGGTGGTGACAATATCTTTTTATACCGAGGGTACAGAGTTAGCAGTTTTCTGATTGATGCTTCCGACTGGTACTTAAGAGCCTGAACTCTTGCGTAGCATGTAGAGAAGCTGTTCTGATGAACAGTCGCATAATATCAGGGTACAGTTTCATGTCATGTATGGATGGATGAAATGATTATTAAAAAATCTCTTATGACATTAGAAAATTTATTCTAACTATAGTTTGAGTTATATAATAACACATACAAAATATTGTGCTAGGTAGGCAAGATTTTTTAAGAGTGATTAGCTACATAATATTTCGAATATCCTTTGAATGTATTGTATCCAACGAGTATAGATATCTATGTTAACTTATCACCAACTAATTTTTCATTCATATACGGTTAAGACTATATCATTATTTACTGATATATGAATAAGACTATATTATACTATACGATTTTTCTCTGTTGCTGTTTTCGTAATAAACTGTTTTTTTTTATGGGGCAGGTTTGTTAGCCTTGCGCCCAACCCCTAAACCTGGAGGACCGGTGGCCCACTCTTGATATATATATATATATATATATATATATATATATATATATATACATATATATATATATATATAAACAATATATATATATATATATATATATACAATTTGATATATATGCCTCCGACGAATACTGAGAATATTTTGGCCGGAGAAGATCTCCGATGAAAGCCTGTTGAAGAGATGCAAGCAAGAGAACATGGGCACCATCACTGCAAAAAGGCGGTGGAGATGGATTGGGCACATGCTCCGAAAAGATCCACAGTCAATCACAAGAACATCACTGCACTGGACCCCAGATGGCCAAAGAAAGAGGTGAAGACCAAGAACGACATGGAGAAGTACGGTGGAGAATGAGATGAAAGCCATATAGTACTCTTGGGGTTCATTGACTAGTCTGGCCCAAGATAGGCAGAGCTGAAGAAGCTTTGTTGCTGCCCTACACACCATTGGGTGTAACGGATGACGAATGAATGAATACTATACGATATTAATTATATTAAATTGAATTTATCAATCTGCGCTAACAACGAATTTAAATACTTACTTACTGTCGTTAAGTTGATTTAACGATCTAGACTAGCAAATAATCAGTCAAATTAGAAGTTAGCCATTAAACTTTGAGGGATGTGCGTGGGTGGTGCAGTGAATATCGACTCGGAACGACAAATCGGGGAGCCGAGTTAGAATTCCAGTTAAATTCCTTGCAATCACATACGCGCAAATACCTTTAGGAAAGAAATCAGTCCGTCATTTCCCTCTAGTTATGGGTTAAATAACAGGTCAGACTGAAATCTATAGCCTTGGCTGGCAACCAGTCTACCGCAGAAAGTAATGGCAACCTACTGTGGGATAATCTTCTGCTCAGTCAGTTTCGAAACATGATCGCCCAAGCGTGTATCACGTAAGGCACTTAACTGACTGACTGAATATAATAGTTGGAAACATAATTAAAACTTCGACTGGGCATAAAGTGGGGAATCGGTTTTATATTGTTATGAAGTTAAACTGTTCCCCACTAATTACTACTTAATCTTATAATACATTTCTTCCCCTTCTAGCTATGAGTTAAATAACAGAACAGATTGGGTTCTTGGATGGTAACCAGATTGGGTTCTATGGCCTTGGTCGGCAACCAGTCTACCGCAGAAAACAATGGCAATCTACTGCGGGATAATCTTCTGTCATGCCTCTTTCGAGATATGATTGCCCAAACCGTGTATCACGTAAGGTACTTAACTAACTGACTACACATATAATAGTTGAAATCCGAATTAAGGCTTCTACTGGGCATTAAGTGGGGGATCGGTTTCTATTGATATGAAGTAATAAACTGATCCCCCACTAATTAATACTTAATAATGTAATACATCTCTTCCCCCTCTAACTATGAGTCAAATAACAGGACAGATTGGGTTCTATAGCCTTGGCTGGCAACCAGTCTACCGCAGAAAGCAGTGGCAACCTACTGCGGGATAATTTTCTGCCCAGTCAGTCATGTCTCTTTTGAGACATGATCGCCCAAAGCGTGTATGACGTATGGCACTTAACTGACTGATTAAACTGACACAAGACTACAAGACTAGAGTTGTGAGTAGACCCAAGAAATGGCCTTCAAGATTAAGTGAATCATTTTTATCAGGACCACTGGAAGATATTTATTTTAAATTTGCCCATGGCTAATAATTATACACACAAAGAGGATGGGCACACTTCGATGTGGTGTAATGGTTAACAAGCCTGTCTCGCGAGATTAATTACGACTGAGTCGTGACGTCAATCCTCACTGGCTACTCGATACTGTTGGCCTTGTGCTATATCTCAGCCGTGCTTAGTAAATCGCTATACACCCAGTAAGGATCATATTCTCTGGAGAAATGAGTGGACTGCAAAACAAACTTAATAACAGTTACTCTATGGCAGGTACTCATAATAAAAGTATATATATATATATATATATATATATATATATATATATATACATGTGTGAGTATATGTGTGTTTGGGCCTGCTCGGTGGTTGAAGTAGTCGCGCCTTTTTTCATGTAGATCCCGTGAAAATCGAATTCACTATGGTAAGCATGCTAACCACTGCTTCAAAGCGAGTTGGAAGTAATTTCGAAAAAAAAATTCAGTTGCACAATGGAAAGCAACAATACAAATGATGTTGGGAAAAGCTATGATTAACAACGTTCTAAAATATCATACGGAATATATACTGGTCTAATTTGATCATGATTAATAATTGTTTATATATATATATATATATATATATATATATATATATATTGATTGTTTAATTACTTAGTTTTTGGTCATAATAAAATTAAACCAGTGCACATTTGTATTAAAAAGTGTTCAATAAAATTATATTGTAGAATTTTTTTATATTTTCCACGTGAGTGTTTTTTAAAAAAAAGGTAAACGGTAAAATCAGTTATTGAAAATCGCCTGAAGACACCACTCATGGTAGAAACCTAGGTCGCGTAATAACTCGTTTACAAATGGAATATATATATATATATATATATATATATATATATATATATATATCCTTGTGAAAATTAATTGAAACAAAACAAATAATGTTTTCCTAGGATCTTTCACGCTTTCACGCGTTGTTTTCCTTTTTACGTTTTGGACTTAAGGGTTCAGTTTGTTTCTTCGTCTTGATGACACGACTGGCAGTTGAAAGACTGAGTACAACAATATCCGAGATGTCACTGTAAAGCTTGCCAGTGTGTTCGAGCAGCGTTACAATTTTTGTTTGCTTTCTTAGAGTAACGTCCATCGCAGACAATAGCCGTTGGATAAGTAATCGACATTTGAGACAATAGTGTCTAAGCGTATAAAAATCTGACGCAATCACGGATGACGCAATATTTTTCAAAACCAAACAAATTCTATACATAGATTCATATTACTGCACACCACTGAAAATGTTCTAATCTGAGGAAAAAAAAAGAAATTGATTACACTCTCTGACTTCAGTGGGTTTAAAACTGACCGTTTGATGACAGAAAGAAATCTAAAGCAGTTGTTTTAATGATTTTGCACAAGGGAGTATATATATATATATATATATATATTTTTTTTTTTTTCTAAACATATACTGTTAAATATAAGGGACAATGAATGTCTATTATGTTTAATCATGATCCGTTTTAAACATCGTATTTTGGTTTTAATTTCAGGTGAAAATAAAGACAAAAATTCTCCAACATAATATGACTAAACATAATAACAGTGTGTTGATCTTTCTGATCTTTCCTCGTATACTTGACATATGATGACAGCTCGACAGGTGCGAAATAAGGTAAGTGTATGGCGTTCACATGTGACATAATTGTACAAATTTCTTTCTGTAAGGAGAAGAAACTACGAAACACATGTTCTTTTAATGAACACATAAAAATTATCATACAAAAAACAAAACAAAAAGACTTTAAGTACACACAAAAAATTAAAATTATTTTAAAAATACAAAGGCACAACGATTTGTATTAAACTTTTCAATTTTCGATTAGTAAATATAGTCTTCACTTAATAACTTGATAACCTAATCCCAACAATCTTTCAAGTATTTTAAAAATATTATTGAGCCTTATAAATTATTATAATAAAACAAATGAAAACAATTCTTTTAAAATTTCATTATAAATAAAAACAAATTACAACAGATTATAATGACTTTAATATATATTGCTTATTAAAGGAATTCAAAGCTTATGAAATTAAATAATGTCACAGTTTTATTGCATTTATTATTTTACTATTAGGAGCAGATTTTTGGAAATAAAGGCAAAATACTTGAAAAACATAAAACATTATTTACATTCCCAATGAGTCCAGCGTTTAACTAATAAAACCAATTTTCTAAACAAGATATAATTTCTTAAAATTTCATGAATTTACGTGGAGGTGAGTAACAGATATAAAAATGTATTTTTACCAAGATTTTTTAAAAATAATATTTTAAAAAATGATTTAATTCATTTCCCTTAAAATTTCATTAAAAGCCGACTATTATTTGATTTTTGCAAGAGTTTTAAAATTAATGTGTTGTTTAAAACAACAAAAAAAAAACTGTGTTACGTAATATTACATTTTCCATTGTAAAGTCTCCTAACGATTTGGTTACTAAAATCAAAAGAAGATTTTTTACCAAAATTTCGAACGTGTTACAAAAGATTAAAAATCTTTAAAAAATAATTCATTAATACTTCGATTTTTCCTCTTAAAAGTAGCATAAACATTTTGATAGTAAAAGTTCGTTTATATTAATTTGGTGCCTTTTTTTCATACTATGCTATTTTTTCAGCGATTTAGTGAAGATACTTTATATATATATATATATATATATATATATATATATATATATTATAATTTATATATAAATATTATAATTTATATATATATATATATTATAATTTATATAGATATATGTATATATATATTATAATTTATATATATATTATAATATATATATATATTATAATTTATATATATATATATATATTATAATTTATATATATATATATTATAATTTATATATATATATATTATAATTTATATATATATTATAATTTATATATATATTATAATTTATATATATATATATAGATTATAATTTATATATATATATTATAATTTAGATATATATTATAATTTATGTATATATATATATATATATATTATAATTTAGATATATATTATAATTTATGTATATATATATATATATATATTATAATTTATATATATATTATAATTTATATATATACTTATATATATATTATAATAAGTTATATTTTGGAACATGTACAAATTATAATTTACTACAAAAGTGTACATTTTGCTTCGACATCGAAAAAAACAATATCTCATCAGGTAGTTAATAATGATGGTACTCTATATATCTTGTAAACCTCATTGAAAGTCGGATAATCCAGAAATCAATGGCTCCGAACCCTCGGTAACTTCAGGTGTATCAACACTATTGTATGTAAAAACTGATTCCCCTCAAAGTGGGCCGATGAAATCTCTTACAGATTTGGTAGACATGAAATCGGTGTCAGTGAATGCCGTGGAGTCAATCAGAGCATGGTTGTGACATGTAGAAGTCCTGATCTTTTACTGCAACCTGGAAGTCTCCAGTTGTAAAGATTAATCCCGTTACTGGATAAACACACTCAAGGCCAACAGAGCGGGATTATCAACAATTTCCTCGCAATAAATTCTTTCCTTCACAGGTCCGTTTTAAAAATGCAGCAGGAGCCACTGAAGAATTTTAAAGCAACGTCTTCATCGGACCAGAATAATAATAATAATAATAATAATAATAATAATAATAATAATAATAAATGTGCTAAAGAATAAATGTGCTAAAGCTACAGTTTTACGTGGATCAATACAAGAAACATCCTCAATTAGCCTAGACCCTGCTGTAACAATAAAAGAATTGAAGCAAGAAGAAGCTTATAAATACCTAGGTGTAAATGAGAGTGAAAACATTCACCATAAAAAAATGAAAGAAATAGTGCGTAAAGAGTACTATAGAAGGCTACGAATGATATTAAAAACTGAATTAAATTCACAGAATAGAGTTATGGCCATTAATAGCCTTGCAATCCCAGTTGTCCAATATAGCTTCAACATCTTAAACTGGACTCTAAACGACATCAGGCGAATGGATGCTAAAACAAGAAAGCTTCTTTCTAAGCATAGGATGCATCACCCAAAGGCTGATGTAGACCGTCTATACATACCCCGTAAAGAAGGTGGAAGGGGTCTTATTCAGCTGGAATTGTCATACAAGACAACAACTATTGGCTTACTAACATACATAGAAACAACAAAGGATTGGATGATACAATTAGTAAGGCAACATGAAGAAAGAAAGAAAAAATATTCAATAATAAAAGAAGGCAGTAAATACAAACAAGAATTACAGTTAGTAGATTCTGTAGAAAAGCAAAACAGTAGCCAAGAACCAACTATTGCGGCAAAAAATATGAAAATGAAAGCCAAAGATAAAGCTCTTGAAAAGATGAAACAGCGCTGGCAAGACAAACCTCTGCATGGCCAATATCCAGTACGTGCCAATAAATCCAATGTTGACAAAGTTAATACTCATCGATGGTTACGTGCATCTGGATTAAAGTCTGAAACTGAAGGATTTATACTTGCAGCACAAGACCAAAGTCTTTTCACGAGAAACTTTCAGGCAAATATTATGCATAATAATATGGATCCAAAATGCAGGTTTTGTGATAAACACCAAGAAACAATAGACCACCTAATCTCAGGCTGTTCTGTGCTTGCCCCAAACGAATATAAAAATCGCCACGATAGAGTTGGGCAATATTTACATTGGGCAATGTGCAAACATTATGGAAAAGCTGTAAACAAACACTGGTATGAACATCATCCAGCACCGGTTACAGAAATAGAAGATGTAACCATTCTATGGGATTACACCATCTACACAGACAGAAAAATTGAAGCAAACAGGCCAGACATTATTGTTAAAAACCAGAAGGAGAAAACTTGTCTATTAATTGATATGGCTTGTCCAGCGGATTGTAACATAGCAACCAAGGAATTTGAAAAACTGTCAAAATATAAAGACCTGGAAATTGAAATAGAAAAAATGTGGAAATGGAAAACAAGAGTTGTACCAGTGATAGTAGGTGCACTTGGAATGATAAAAAATGGAACAAAACAACACATTGAAAGAATCCCTGGAAACCCCAGCTTAAGAGATATACAAAAAATTGTCTTATTAAGTACAGCCCACACACTAAGGAAAACGTTATCTATGTAATGCTGGGGATGATAGGGAAGATAGAAAAACATGAAATGGAGTCATAACAACACGCCACTACCTGCCTTAGGTCTCCCCGCAGACTTGGTTGGTAGTGAGACCAATGCAGAAATCGAAATATGATGAAATATGACATAATAATAATACACTTTTGTAAACAGAGATTGATATATATATATATATATATATATATATATATATATATCATGTGAGCCGAAAACTTAGTAAAAGTTTTTTGTCCTTATTTTCAACTGAAATTAAAGCCAAATTACGACGTTTAGAACGACTCATGATTAAACATAACAGGCATTCATTGTCTCTTATATTTAACAGTATATGTTTAATATATATATATATATATATATATATATATATATATAGAGAGAGAGAGAGAGAGAGAGAGAGAGAGAGAACGTTATGAAGAGGACTTGCCTCATGGCAAAAACAAGTAAAATGTTAAGAACATTTAAAATATATTATATTGCAATGTTACATCAATAACGCTTTGAAAGTAAAATAATTTCTACGTACTGTAATTCACACACACACACACACACACACACACACACACACACACACACACACACACACACACACACACACACACATCTTTCCAAGTAGTACATACAAAGTGTTTGTCTCTTTAATTGAGCTGACTCATGCCGACTTCGAAGTTTCTTAAGTACACTCGTCAGGGTTGTTAAAGGGACGAACTCTTTGTACGAGGGTCATTCAATAAATAAGGTGAATTTTTCGGCATAAGAACTTCTAATATAGATAGTAGCTTACTTTTTTTTATTTTTTAACATAGTCTCCCAGCAGTGTCACACACATTTCCCATCTGTGCACAAGCTGCCTTATTCAATCTTTGAACTGATGTCTCAGCCAATGGCTCACAGCACTTTTGACTACATCGTCATTTTCAAACTTCGTGCCTCTCGTGAACGCTTTCAAGGGACCAAACAGGTGAAAGTCTGAAGGGGCAAGGTCTGGACTGTAAGGAGGATGAGGGAACAGTTCCCAGCCCAGTTCGTTGATGGTCTGCACCGTTTGGGCTCCTGTGTGAGCTGTCCTTCGAGTAGGCAAGGTTATCATGGAAATTGTGTGTGATGTCCCAACAGATAGGCTCAAAGTCCTTGCAATGTCATCCACTGTCACCCTTCTGTCAAACTGAATGAAGTCATTGATTGATTCGATCACCTCAGGAGACCTCAATTCTGTAGGCCTCCCATACCTGTCTTCATCCTCAACACTGCTCCGTCCTTCATTAAACAATTTAACCCACTTGTAGACATTTTTTGGCTGAATCATGTGGCAGCGTACACAGTTAATATTCCCCTATGAATTTCAACTGGTTTGCATCCTTCAGCAACCATTAACTTGATAACTGACCTCTGTTCAATCCTGGAGCATGCTTCTTAGTCGGCCATCTTTGTCAATCAACAAAATTCTCAAAGCTTTTTTTCAATCTACAAAAAAATTAAATCTCCTTGAAAAAGAAGTAAAGGAAAAAAAAATTTTAAAAAGTAAGCTTCTATCTGTATTAGAAGTCCTTATACCGATAAATTCATCTTATTTATTAAATGACCCTCGTAGATGTCCTTATACCGATAAATTAACCTTATTTATTAAATGACCCTCGTACTTATCAAGCACTTTACGATTTGCCAAAATATATTTTATTAACAAAACAACTAAAAAAACAACAACCTTGGTACTAAACATTATCACAATTAAATACTATATATAAATATGTGTGTGTGCATGTGTGTGTGTGTATTATATATATATATATATATATATATATATATATATATATATATATATATATATGCTAGAAGGAATCAATAAGTCTGTAACTTGACAACGTAGATATTAAGTTTCTTATGGGTGTCCCTATTTCTACATTTATGTATGCGCATTAGTTTGACTATGTAACGGTGAATATGCATATTTATTGAGGTGAATATTGGCGTGCATATATGCATGCGTGTATGCATGTCTATATGTAAAATCGAAGGAGAAGCAAGAAGGATTGTGATGGTCAGAGAATGTCGGTTTTCATGTCAAAGTAGTTAAAGCTTTGCCATTTGTCATTTGTCGTCATAAGTTTATGTCTTTTACTACAATTACGTCAGAAAATTGATAAAAAAAACTTTTCATATTCAGCGCTGAACGAAAGCCAAATAAATCCCGTGTGGGAGGAAGATATTTGTCCAGAGATAGAATGGCTGTTGTCCAGCCATGCGAACTAATGAGCTTTTTCTTGCGAACAGTTTGCCTCCAGCGGCCATCTTGAAAACAGTTTTACTGGTTTCTTTATGAACTCTCACTTCGTCTTTGACTTTTTAAAATCATTTTTAATCCTTCTGTAATTCAACTTTTCTTTCCGAATTTCTATCTATCTATCTATCTATCTATCTATCTATCTATCTATCTATCTATCTATCTATCTATCTATCTTTCAGTCTGTTCGTATCTATCTATCTATCTATCTATCTATCTATCTATCTATCTATCTATCTATCTATCTATCTATCTCAGTCTGTTCTTATCTATCTATCTATCTATCTATCTATCTATCTATCTATCTCAGTCTGTTCTTATCTATCTATCTATCTATCTATCTATCTATCTATCTATCTATCTATCTCAGTCTGTTCATTATCTATCTATCTATCTATCTATCTATCTATCTATCTATCTATCTATCTATCTCAGTCTGTTCATTATCTATCTATCTATCTATCTATCTATCTATCTATCTATCTCAGTTTGTTCATTATCTATCTATCTATCTATCTATCTATCTATCTATCTCAGTCTGTTACTCTTTCTTTATTCCTTTACGCATATTTATTTCACCTACTTTTTTCCATTGCTAATATATATATATAAACATGCGGTGTAGATATAGAAGAATATAAAAGAGTTTCCTGTACATAAAGTGGTAGGATAAGTCTCTAGGAGAGCTCTTAATATATATGTATATAAATGCATTCGTGTAAAATCTTCTGTACAATAATGACGGAAGCTAATGATGGTTCACCTGAAATAGGTACAAACTTCCGATTTACCATGGAATAACGTGTCTGTCTTATATATATATATATATATATATATATATATATATATATATATATATATATAGTTATAACAGTAGCATACTGAAACACAAAAGCTATCAAGTTTCTGTGCTCAATACACCATCATCAGGCCTATGAAATGTGGTTCAGTAACGGGGTCATATATATATTGATAAGGTATTTAAAATAAAAAATAAAATGCCATCATATTAGTTGAATGTAGTGGAGTGGGAGGTTAGTATAACTTAAAAGATTTGTGGATGTAGACTAATGAATATTGCATGATGATGGCACATTGATCACCGAAACTTGATAGCTTTTTATTTATAGTATGCTATTATTATAACAATAACTATCTATCTATGAATGTTCTACATCTGTATTGAGCACTTTATAAAAAGTACAAATTTAAACCGTGGATTATATATCTGTTATGGTAATTTACCCATGGCGCACATGAACTCTTCCAAACTATAAATAAGCAGCAGTTTCTGCTTTGTGGTGAATAGCGAGAGGCGTCTATTTCCATCAGATAGCTATGACAGCTGGACCAATACTGTCACACTGGTGATCTTATGTTGTATCTGTTTATACTATTGTTCTTTGTAATATATTTGCCTAACTCTATTCCGGTTTTGTGTCTTTATTTCTAGCCCTTAAACAGGCCACAATTTGGCGACGAGATAGCTCTTAAGGACCATTGAGGACCCCAAAAAGACTGCATGAAAATTGTGAATATTTGTTCAACATTAGACGAACGGGAAAAAAATCTATTTTTGTCACACTTTGTCACACTACTCAACAGTACTTAGCAATCCAAAAAAGAAAACAGATGGAAAAAAAAAGTGTAACTAACTTACACTAGACTTGAACGCGAGCCGTTAAATTACGAGAATTCATATTTTTTTCGAAAAAAAAAAGCACTCGTGATTCCCTGAGTGAGTAAAAGATTAAAGTTATACATATTTTATTTATTTCAATTTTCAATTTCAAAATTTTGTTTAACTCTAAATAATAATAAAAAAAAAAGACACGGTCAAACATGGACGAATTTAAAACGAACAGCAAAACGAACGGGAACTTAAATAGCAAGAAGAACGACTTGAAATGCTAAAGCAAGCTGAAAAAAACAAAACAAAAAAGCCCCAAACGGCTGACATTTAAAAAACAAACAGAAGTAATATATAAAAAAAACTTGAAGAAATTCTACTTCAAAGTCAACAATAGCAAAGAAATTTGCTTGAACTGTCAAACAGGGGCAAATTAGTGAAAACGAAAATGCGTTCTCACAAAACACGATCTGGGGTGCAGCATATTTACACATTCTCCGGACGTGGATATAACTTTTGCTTCCTATTTTAAAAGATTCGTGGATTTATACGCCACAGATTGCATAAATTGGTCGGACTCTAGGAAGTTTACCTTTTTCGAAAACTGGGCACCTCAGAGCAAAGCAAATTTGTGAACTATATTTTACCCCGTAAAACAAATGAACTGACATTTACCGAAGCGGTTAAACTTCTTACAGAACTTTTTAGTCTTAGAACTTCACTTTTTCATAAGAGATAGAAATATATGAATTTAACCAGAAAGGATAGTGAAGATTACGTTACATTCGCGTCGGTTGTGAACAAGCATTGCGACAATTTCAAACTGTCAGTATTGAGTGCAAATAATTTCAAGTGTCTGATATTTGTTCAGGGACTC
>JBBBDQ010002020.1:155000-272500 GCA_037127315.1 Ascarosepion bandense
TCTTGCCTTTTCTTTTCACTACCCTTACTTCCGTTTTCTTTACACATACACACACTCAAACAAATAATTGTATTTTGCCATATGATCGCCGATGATGCGGGTGTTAGTTTCATTCATTGAAACGGTCATACGATCTTGGAAATTTTTTTTTCATATGTAATAAATATCGGACTGTAAATCAATAATTTAATTCCATGTTTAGATTAGTTTTAATATTTCATTTTTAATAATTAATATTAATAGGATCTCTTTGGGATTTTACCTTCAAGTCGGTTTCTTTTAGATAGATGTTTAAATTACGTTTAACGATATACTTTTTAAAAATTAAGAAAAAAAAAACGGATTTTATTTCAAACACGGGTATATATATATATATATATATATATATATATATATATATATATATATATATATATAATGTTTTAGAACATGTACATAATTTTTTCTATATATGTCCTCTCTACAATCATATGTTTGTTTCAATGTTGGGATTCCAACATATCATCAGGAGGAAAGAGTAAGAGTTGGAATCATCCTCTGCTTATATTTGGTTCGTTGTTGTTGTGGGGTTGGTTGGGGTTATTGATAATTAAGGGAATGTGTCTTTCGTTTTGACAGTTAGACTTTTGAAGAACTTGGTGTGTAAGTGCGAAATTGTTGATTAATGGTATTATCTGTTGGAATGTACGTTTTTATCGGTCGGGTATATCTTTTAGTTAGAATTTCTATGAAAGCGGCGTGTGGAGTGGTTTGACTACTTGGTCAGTTTTGTGTGTTTGTGTGGGGGTTCTTTTTGTGTGTGTGGTTTAGGAACATATCCTGTTTGTTGACATTAGGAATTTTTAGGACGGCTTTATGGTTGGCTAGCGTTTAATTAATTGATGTCTGTTGTTAGCAGACCTATTTCATGTATTCACTTTGATCCTGTGGCTAGGTTTTCACTTTGGGGTCCCTTAGATAGACGTGATAGGGGTGGGGTGTTTTTTCTTTTTAATTTGGATTTTTCCGGTACGGAATATTTTTTAAATTTTTTAAATTTTTGTTTTTTTCTATTTTTATTCTAGTAGGATAGGTTTTTTAATATATTTTTTAATTTTATATTCAAGTTTATTGTATTTAGACGAAGTTATTTCAAGAAATCTAAACTTGTATTTTTTAGGAAGCAAATGCAAATTAACATTTTATCAGTTTTTTTATATAAAGTTATATGTTTAATCTTAATTTTGAGTTTAGAGGATAGGTTTTTGCTTTTAATTTTTTTTTCTATAAATTATCGTTTGGAATCCTATTTATTTCTTTTAATTTTTTATATATTTTATTTATTTTGATATTTTTGCGGGTATTAGATCTTACTTTAAGGATTTATTAGGTCGATTTTTTCTATAGCATTTTTTATCTTTTATAATAAAAATATCTACTCAAATTTCCAGTATTTTTTAGCATGATTGTAGAGTTAGATCTTCAGTGTGCTTACAGTTTATTTTTGTGTATGATAGAATTATTCTGAAGTAGTATATTTAATCTTAATCTTGAATATATGAATTTTGATTCTTTTTCTAGTTTGAGAGCCATTTGTTTCGTTTAATTTTGATTTTTTCAATACGAAATATTTTTGTATTTAAGTAAGGTTATTGTGTTAAGTAAGGTTATTGGTGCAGGCTTTAGTAATAGTTTGGGAGCTTGTTTATTTCTTTAATTTTACGTTTTATTCATTTAGATGTTTTTGTGGGTATTAGACCTTCTTTTAAGGATTTATTGGATCGATTTTTTCTATAGCATTTTTAATCTTTTATAATAAGAATATCTAATCAAACTCTTAGTATTTCTTAGCATGATTGTAGGGTTAGGTCCCTAATGTGCTTGCTGTTTACTGTGGTTTCGTGCCTCTGATTTAAAAGCCTGTTACTATTTACATATTTAAGGATCTCTATTTTTTCTTGAAGGCAAAGAAAGCATGGTTCTTTTATAGATTTTGCTGTTCTTGCTTTTTTGAGGACCTGAAAAAATACTTATCAACTTAATGTCTAGGTTCAAGTTCTAAACAAGACATTTAAAGATTTGAAATGACATATTCCATTTCTTGTTGTATGTAAATTACACGTTGTATTCAGGATCTACATGAGCAGAACTATGACGCCTGAAGGATATTGTTATTTTTGTGTGTGTGTGTGTGTGTGCATGCGCGCCTGTGTGTGTTTGAATGCGCACGCTTCCATATTATGTCCGCCTCCATTTCAGTGTGTGTGTGTGTGTGTGTGTGTGTGTGTGTGTGTGTGCGTGCGTGTGAAGCTGATGTCTCCTTCCTAACGAAGTCGTGTCCAACGTCAGTCAAGTGATAACGAACAAAATTATACTTCATGTCTTCCCTTGTAACAGTGGCATGACGTCAGAGCTGCTTTCCCTCTCCAATTTCCATTTAGATTTATAGGGACTTGCAGTGATTATTATTATCATTATTATTATTTAATGATGAACAAAATTCGTTGCTGTGTCGAATGTTTCATTTGCAATTCGAAGATAGAAAAATGAGAAGACATTGTTCGTCCAGTCAATGATTTTACGAAATGACTTTAAATCATTTTCTTTCGTTAATCTTTCATTTTCCCACCTTTAAGACCCACTTTCTTACTAAGCGTTTGGTTTTCATTTTTGTTTCTTTTATTAATTCATCTCCACATTCAAATGCTTGCCTCAGTTCTATCTCACAAGTTTTCTTTTCTCTTTTTGTTTCTCAATTTTTTCCGTTCTTTTCCCTCTTTTTTCCTGCTGTTAGGACGAATAAAACATATTCCAAGGGAATTAACCCTTTCCTGTTCCCAAACAAAGTACCTCCCTTTTTACCCCTGAAAGTGGGTACACACGAGTCACGTGATCAACAACACATTCAGACGTGGGACGCATGAGGGAACAGACTTGGAATATGGCCGTCAATGGTTAAAGAACGCATGTCTGTTCTTCTGCCCTAATGGTTGTGACACACAACCCGATAATTTGGAACTGATACCGCATGTACATATTTTGTAATGTTTCTCCATGTAAAATAAATGTATCTTCCAGTCAACCGTGAGTAGATATCTACTTTTCCTTCGTTCCATGCATTTTCTCCACGTGCTGTACACACACACACACACACACACACACACACACACACACACACACACACACACACACACACACACACACATATTCGTCCACGGACCATGAATCATACTATAAGTTAAGGCATTTCAGTTATGAGACAAAAACCCCGTTCATAACACCTGCATTCTATTATTCAATTTTTTCCTTCTTTCTTTTCCTTCCTGCTTTCTTTAATTTTTTTTTAACGTAATTCTTTCCTTCCTTCCTTTAACCTTTTTTCTCTCTTTATCTTATTTTTCCGCTCTTTCTTTTCTCTCTCATTTTCTTCCTTCTCCTCTTCATACTCCCCTACATTTTTTCTTTCTTTCTCTGGTTTCTTCTTCACTTTTTCCCCTTGTTTTTTTTTCTTTTGTTCATCCATGTCTTTCGTAGGTTGGATCATTCTGACAAGCATTTCGGTCACATTGTTGTATTGCATTAGTTACTTAGATTTCTTTGTAGACCGAGTCTGGAAGCGACGTGGACTAAGCCTGCAGACCAAGCTGAAGGTGAACCGTGCCGTGGGGATTCTTTTCCTACTGTACGCCAGTAAAACTTGTACCGTCTACAGTCGCCGTTATGCCAGGTAGCTGAGCACCTTCCACATGAGATGCCTGAGAAAGTTCCAGACATGGAGGTACTCGAGTGAGCCCAGATGGAGAGCATCCACGTCACACACATGCGTTTACAGATTCGATGGTTCAGCCATATAGACTGCATGGATGTTATGGGGAAACACACCTATTCCTCAGATAATGGACTCTCCCTCCTATATTAATAAGAGTTAACAGGAAGTTAATGGGAGAGGTTCTTGAGAAGTTCTTGGGAAGTTCATAGGAGTTCTTGAGAGTTCTATTAGAGTTCAGTAGAACTACTAGTCAGTTGATATTAGTCGGCAATTAGCCGAATACTAATGAGTCAGCTTTCAGTGGAAATTAGCAACCGACATAGCCCGATTATAACCTTCAGTGGGAAAACTACTCCACAACAACGGAAGACAACTGCCTCCAAAAGGGGGCTCAAAGAACGAAAGCGATCTTATAGTGGACAGAGGAAATGGTCCAAGGACACCCTCAAGGCTTCCCTGAAACACTGCAATATTCCCCTGCTTCCTGAGAAGAAAATGCACGGGACCGCCTCACCTGGCGCGCCTCAGTCAAAACAGGCGTAACAGACTCCGAAGTCCAACGCATCCGCATCCATGAAATGCGGCAAAAGCGATAACGCCGGAAACATAGGTAAAGTTTCCTTTCCCAGGCAGACATCCATGCCCCACAGTGTAACAGAAAATTCAGAGAGAAGATTAGCCTGATTAGCCATCAACGCACTCATAATAATAATGTGTGAAGAAAAAGTGTCATGTTTGCTCGTGAGGGATGAACATCATCATTTTGTTCATCTTGTTATGGACGGAGGTTTGAAAAGTTTATATCACATACCAATATACTGTATTGATTGTGATTCTTCATGGGTGCTATATACTTGGATTTTTTTTTTCCTGGCTTAATTCCATTTTATCTAAATACGGACCAACAGCTGCGTCATGAAAAGAAACTCATCTCGCAGACCAATTTGCCAAAGTAGTGAAATCGATACTTTCTTGGTGTTTCGGTATTGCCAATAAGACTTCGTCAACCTTAACAAATAGACGAACGCATTTGAGCATTATGACCGATACACTTTGTGCCTACATAACCCTGCCTACATAATGGCGAATAAAAATAAGTGCTTCTGGAAAAGCAGAAGACAGTTATTCTAAAGAAAACCTTGAAAATTATTGTTATCTTAAAAATTATTTTTCTAACAAATGATTCTACAACATTTTACCATTATATAAAAACAATATTTTTCCAAATAAAATGGTATATATTAGTTGATTTCAATATATATATATATATTATTGAAATCAACCAATTTTATTAAGTGGCTAATATTGATGGAAGTACATTCCACAGCTAAATATTTACTTTTAAAAAGTGCTCACTACAAAGGGAGAGCATAGATATATAGTTATTATTATTATTATTATTATTATTATTATTATTATTATTATTATTATTATAGTCCACTGCAAATTAATAGCTATAAAGTTTCGGTGTTTAATACTCCATCATCAGGCAGTGAACTTTTTCTATGTGTTCGTTAATCTATTATATATATATATATATATATATATATATATATATATTATGGCCATAATGAATTCAAACAATTCATTTCAAATTGTCGGCTGTTTATAACCAAGTTTCGTTAAAATTCGTTAATTTCCGTAATATATATATATATATATATATATATATATATATATATATATATATATATATATATATATATGATAGATTAACGAACACAGAAAAATTTTATAGATTTAACATATTTCACTTTTAATAAGTATTCTGCGGAGAATGAAATATGGTGGAGAAAAAGAGAAAGAAAGAAAATTGTGCATTAATTTTTGCGTTGTTTATTGCAAACAACACGAAAATTGACAAATTGAAAAAAATTGTTGTTTCATTCTTCGTGGAAGATTTAATAAATGTGCGACATATTGAATCTAGAAAACTTTTCTATTTCTTCCTTATCCTATCATTCTGTCGAGTACCAGTCCATATTGGATCTATATTTTATCCCAATATATATATATATATATATATATATATATATATATATAGATAGATAGATAGATAGGTGTGAGTTTGTAACCCTGGGTTTCACGCTCTTGCGATCGTCAGACAAACTGATTAATTCTTTAAAAAAGAAAATTCGTGTATTTTTGTGGAAGTGGGGGAAATCTGTCGTCATGATAGACGCAGACATATATGTATACACTTGTATACCCATTAACGCGCGCAAGGACACACACACATACACACACGCGCGCGCGCGCATTCGCTCACTGAGGCTTGCATAAACACACATATGCGAATCGTGCGGGGCTCGGCATTTATATGTATATGTGTGCCGTTGCGCATGTACATGCGCGTTCGGTTGGTGTATTCGAATAGTGTAGCGATGTCAACGCGCGGACAGTTGTCGATTTCTCGTACGTACATATGTACTTATGATGGGTTCTGTGTGAAACTATTATAGGTAAGAATTGCTATTATTTTATTTAAGGCTGCATTGTTATTTTATATTTTAAAGCCGGTCATTAGCTTGTTTTTTTATTTTTTGTGGTTGCGTATATTTAAATGGTAGAAATTCTAATTTGTGATGCTTGTTAGTTTTTACTGTGGCAGAGACGTGTTTTTTTTTTTATCCGTTTGGTATAAATTGTGATAATAAGAATTTATTTTCATGTCTGCATTTGGAAATTAGTTCTAATCTCGTGTTTAGTAAGTTCTTTTGTGGGGTATGAGATATAATTGCTACTTTTTCATGTAGGCAAAGTAGCCATTTTTTGTAATGTTGTTGTAGGCAGGTGCTTTTTTCAGTATTTTCCAGCTTATTTCTGTCTTTTAGACGCCATACGTATGTTGATAGTGTAGTGCTGTTCAAGTATTTTCGGTTGGGGAATGAAAGATTGTGGTAGTTATTTCTTTTCTTAAATGGTCCCTCAGTGGCACCGATGTAGTACATTGTGTTGTTGTTTGCACTTACCTTGGCTTTATATACTTTGTTTGTTTGCTGGCAATTTCTCTAGAGTGGACATGTAGTTCCGTTTCTGCAGTTGCATTGAGCTTCTTCGATTGCATTATTGTTGGTTGTTAATTTTTTGTTGTGGCTTTTTATTATTTATGTAATATTTTTTGTGCAGAAGTAACTAATTTTGACGTTGTTTTTGTTGAATATTTTTGCTAATCGGTTTGTCACCGGGAAGTGTTTTTCTATTAAGTTCAGGAATGTCTTACCTATGTTTGTTTTGACGGCTTTGTTTTATGGTGGATTAAATCAGATAATATTTATTTTTCTGTTTTTGCTTTTTCGTTGCGGAGGTGTATATTGTAGTTGTTGTTTGTATCCACATTTCTTTAGCGCTTCGTCGTATGGTGTTCTTTTGTCATTGAAAATCTGTATGTTAGATGAATTTTCAGATAGTCTGCGGCTGATTGATATGGGTATTTGTTTGATGATAGAAGGTGGGTGGTTGGAGGATGTGTGTACGTAAGTTGGCTCGTCATTATCTTTTCTCTATGGTTCGTATGTATTGTTGTCCAAGTTAAGGGTGACATCTAGGAAGTTTACTGTTTTTATACCTGCTTTTATTTCTATTTTGAATTCAATGGATTTTAGAGCGTTTACTATTTTTTCCTAAATCTATCTAATTTTGGACCATTGGGTTCTCTTATCGGGATAAGTCCGTCATCTCTGTATAGTCCCGTGTCCTTTTTCTCCAGGATTCTGACTAGGTGTGAAAGAATGAGTATGCCTAGTAATTCACATATCGCTGCTCCATCTTAGCTACCCAGTGTTACATCGAATAAGTCGTGGTTTTTATATATATATATATATATATATATATATATATATATATATATATATATATATGCTGATTGAAAAGTACACCCCTGTACAAATTAATTGAAGCAAAACGAATGATGTCTTCCTAAGATCTTTCACACTTTCCCTGATCACGTATACGTCGTGTCTTGGTGTTGTTTTTCTCTTCAAGACACATTTTCTTTTATTATGTTTTAGACTGATGGATCCAGTGTGTTTCTTCCACTTGATGATACGACTGACAGTTGAAAGGCAGACACCAACAATATCCACGATATCTCTGTAAGGCGTGCCAGTGTGTTCGTGCAGCGTTACAATTTTCGTACTCTTCCTTAAAGTAATGTCCATCTCAGACAATGGCCAAAGTAACAACTAATCGACAGTCGAGTGTCTGGATGTGATAAAAATATGATGCAACTACTAATGACGTAATATACATACGTTCCGAAAAATAGATTAATATTACTGCACAACACTGCAAATGACCTAATCTAAGGTTAAGAAAATAGAATCGATTACACCCTGAACTCTAGTAAGGCTAAAACTGAAGCCGTTGTTTTAATTAATTTGCACAAGCCGGTAACTCTCTATTTCATGTATGTATGTTCAGCCAGTCTGTTTTTCATAATTAATTTTAAAGCTTGATTCTTGTCTGCCATGAATTTTCCGTATTCTTATGGTAAGACACATCAGATCTAATGACGGCATCTCCCCGGTATTGGGAGTTTGCAGGTTCGATCCCTGTCAGATAAAATGTTTTTTCCAAAATAAAACTTCTCGAAAAATGTAGGCCCATTGGTTCTTACTACGATATATATATATATATATATATATATATATATATATGGTGTATCGAGGCAGCAGATAATTTTCTAAACATATACTGTTAAATATAAGAGACAATGAATATGTTATGTTTAATCATGCCGTTCTAAACATCGTATTTTGGCTTTAAATTCCGGTAAAAATAAAAACAAAAATTCTCCAACATTTGGATAATTTTTTATTAAGTTGGTTCTAAGTCAACAATACAATAATCCTTGCTCATACACACAGTAAAAAGAACCTTCAGATATTGGAGGCCATCTACATTAAATCCAAACAACCCACACTAAATAAAATCACGTTTAAATCTGGTCATAACACATTGCATTGCATTTAAATATATGATTCTGTTAACATTTCAAGCTCTCACGCGGTGTGACGTCATAGAACCGCATTACAAATTTACGAACTGCGTTTGCTATTTGGTAACTGTTATCGTTGTTTGGCAAAGTTTTATGTCAACACAAGATAAAATCGTCTTTAATAGTGGGTGTTTTTATGTTAACGTCCCTGTAACCTCTCTGAAGATGGCCCATGTGAGCCGAAAGCTTAGAACCAACTTAATAAATCATAATCCAAATGTTGGAGAATATTTGTCTTTATTTTCACCTGAAGACAAAATACGACGTTTAGAACGGCTCATGATTAAACATAACAGACATTCATTGTCTCTTATATTTAACAGTATATGTTTAGAATATATATATATATAACAAAAATTTTGATATTTAAATCCGTTGGATAGTCATTTTTACGAGGAAATCCTCGCTTCTTCAGCAACGGCGAAACGGAAATTTTAAGTAGAAATGGTTATTTTAAAATATTATTAACCCTACTTTGTATTGAGCACTTACAGCAAAAAGAAGAGCCCAAAATGCCAAATACAAGTGGGGGATACTAAAATCAAGCAAATACAAAAGTTTAAGTACCTGGGAAGTTTTCGAACAGCAGACGGAAAATGTAACACTGAGATCCGAAGACGAATTGACATGGTGAAGGATGCATTCCAGAAGCTGAGTAGACTGTTGGGAGATTTCACTAGAAACAAAGAAGAGACTACTGGGTTGCTATGTGATGTCAGTTCTTCAATATGGCAGTGAATGCTGGATGCTACAAATATCATGGATGGAGCATGTGAGCAATGATGAAGTTTTAAAAAGGATGGAAACGAAAAGGAAATTAATACTGAGCATCAGGAAGAGACAGCTAAAGTTCCTTGGACACATAATGAGGAAGGAAGGCTTGGAGAATCTGATACTCACAGGTCAGATTGAGGGAATGAGAGACGAGAAAGCAGCGTGTAACATACTTGCAGGTTGATGTTTATTTGTTTTGGTGTCTGCATTTTGAGATGATCATAGCTTTTTGGATTGATTATTGTAGGCTGATGTTCTTTTCTTTATTTTCCATGATATTTTTGGTGTAATTTACTTTTTGTATTATTTTCCCGTATATAGCGAGAATGTTGTTCGCGGATTTACTATTAATAAAGGATATTTTTGTGTGCATAGTTAGTAACTCATTTACTATTTTGTATATTTTCGTTATCTGCTGATTTTACAGGAACTTTGTATATTATATTGTTTTACAAGAAATTTTTACTTAAGGAATATTTGTTCTTTTCTTTGCAGTGACAGGTGGGTTTGATTTGTGCAAATGTTTTGTTGATTATTTTTCTGTTGTGCTTTTTTCTTATTGGTTTTCTACATGGTTGATGCGTAATATTTTAGGTTGAGTATGACATTCGGAAAATATATTTTTTAGGTTTTGTTTTTATATGTATGTTGAATCCCATCTTTTCAAAATTTCTTATGATTATTTGTCTAATTTTGTCTGTGCTTTGTTTGTTTCAGTTCTTAGGATTATGAGATCATCGTCCCTGAAGAGCTGTATCATTTTTATCGATTATTTTACTCAGTTCATGTAATAGATTTATACATGAGCTCACATGTCCCTGCACTATCAAAACTTACCATTGTAACATCGAAAGTCTCTTTTTTTAGCAACGCGTCTTCGTTGTTGCATAATATTGATTTTCGGCATTGTTTAATGAATTTATTTTGTGCGTATTTTTATTTGTTCTTGAGTTAAGGAGATGGTCTTATCTAGCATGTGTTTAGTTACAGAAGGCATAAATGTTTTATATCTATTGTATAATTTCGCAATTATATTTGCTTTTTAGGTTATGGAACCAGTCTGTAGTTGTTTTTCTGTTTTTTAACTGGTTTAATCCTAACTTCATCCACAGTTCTATGTTTATGCTTTTTAATATTATTTGATTTGTTTTATCTCGTTCGCTTACAGCTGGGTTTATGAGTCTGCATGTCGTGTTTGTTTCGAAAGGTTTTTGCGTATTTTTTTTAGTGAAATGAATACTTGTGAATAAAAGCAATTTATTCTGTCATCTTTGGTCAAATATTTGGGTTATTTTTTAAAACTTCTATGTTAATATTGGTCTGTGGCTCTTTTCTTCATGTTTTAGTTACGTTATCTATGAGTCGTTTGTTTTGG
Organism: Ascarosepion bandense; assembly: GCA_037127315.1. Lineage (NCBI taxonomy): Eukaryota > Metazoa > Mollusca > Cephalopoda > Sepiida > Sepiidae > Ascarosepion > Ascarosepion bandense. The sequence goes on from JBBBDQ010002020.1 coordinate 165,897, forward strand.
GGAGCGTAGTTTATATAAAATTCAATTTTTTTCTGCTACAATAAATACGTTATGTCCGTTACTTATTTTGATTATATCTTCTTTTAGTTTTTTTTTCTCGAAAGCATGTAATTGTTTAAAAAAAATATGTTTCTTACTCTTTTTTAAGTCTTTTTTGAAATAATCTAGTTCTTTGTGTTACGGGGGACATTCAGTCAGTTAAGTGCCATACGTGATACACGCTTTGGGAGATCATGTCTCGAAAAAGACATGACTGACTGGACAGATAATTATCCCGCAGTAGGTTGCCATTGCTTTTTGCGGTAGACTGGTTGCCAGCCAAGGGTATAGAATCCAATCTGTCCTATTATTTAACCCTTAACTGGAGGGAAGAGACAGATTAATACCTTTCCCAGGGGTATTTGTGCGTAAGTGAATGCAAGGGATTCAAATGGAATTCGAACTCGGCTCCCTGCTTTGTCGTTCCGAGCCTATATCCACTGCACCACAATGTACACCTGAAACTTTTTTTTGGACATTATTTTGTTTTAAGACAGTATTTTTCCTTTCGTATGGCATTAATGTTAAGTTTTTGTTTTAAAAAGTAATGTGCTTTTCATTTCATGAAACTTTATATTTTTCTATTAATTTCAGTTTTTATAAGGATACTGGTGAGAGAAGTATATTCTTTAGTCGAGGCTCGATTTTTCAATGTCCATTATAAGTTATAATTGTAGCGAATGTGTTTTACTGTTTAACAGGAGGCAAATATGATACAAATATCACTTTAAAGCTATTCTGTATTAACGAGTAACATTTACTCAATATCAGGAATAAAACTTAACTACATACATACGGAATGGAAGAACATTTCATCAGGTTAGATTTTTCAATGTCCATGATAGCTTATAAATGTAGCGAATGTGCTTTACTGTTTAACAGGAGGCAAATATGATACAAATATCACTTTAAAGCTATTCTGTATTAATGAGTAACATTTACTCAATATCAGGAATAAAACTTAACGACATACATACGGAATGGAAGAACATTTCATCAGCGCAGACTCAACAGCTACAAAACTCATCAATGTGACAACTTAACTCCAGGACAACACACCACTAACCTACCCTGCACAAGGATAACTCAACACTGGTGTCGAATTCATAGCTTCAGACTGATTTTAGCTGTCTTAGTATCCACATCTCTTAGATTGGCTCGGAGTCACAGAGATTTTGAAAGTTTGGTTGTTTGTCTTCATGATTAATTACAACGGCCAATTTGGTTGATTGGCGTTTAATTTTCAAGATCAATGGAATAACCAAGCCTCAAATAGAAGACTGCACACAGAGTTGAGGATAGAGCAGGCCCCACATTATAGAGATTCATTATGGCGCTTTAAAAGATGCAAAGAAACCGAGATGCATTTTTCTAGGAATTAATTGATGGTCATCCCATTTTCCTTAAAATTAAAAATGTGTATGAAGGCAGATGAAGTAATTTTTCAGATTGTTTCTTCTTTTTCACCACGATCCCCGACTGAATACTTGATAAAAATTGCATCCAATATCTTACAATTTTCAAGAAGTTTTTATATTTAAAGTAAATTCATGTATTAAAAATGGTCCTTAATAAATTAATTTTATTTGCTTCTACAAAGTAGACGAAAAAATGTCATATTTTTCACCCCTTTGAGTAGGCGAGTGGTAAGTTGTCACGGAGATGAGTTGGCTGGTGTTGGATCGGCAGAATTGAGTTGGTGGTGATGAGTCATACTGCACCCCATACATACGCTCTATCTTTGATCTTTTATCGCTTAAATTTAGAATTCTCCATAATCTGAATAACTGGTCTTTATAAATCTCTAAATCCTACAATTTTCCAGTAAAGGTTTTTGAGAATGTTTCAAATTTCCCATTAATTATTCTGTTTTTGTTTTTCCTCACTTCTGTTTCAAAGTATTTCTGTGTCTCCATTTTTCAGTTTTTTGTTTCAAATGGTGCATCTGTTGTCGCAGCAATTGATGCAATTTGATAGATTTTCTTCTGTTTTTCTCATCTTTCCGTTTATTCGAACTATTTTTATCATTTCCATAAATCACCTTAGTCTGACACAAATCTGTGATACACTCTCTAACAATTCAACTCTCTGTAGAGGCTATCGTCTGCCACAAGAGTCTATCGTCTGAGCATTTCTCACAATGAGGTGATAAACTATTTTAAGCATGTGTTATTTTAAAGAAGTGTGTATGTTGTTAGGTAAATTAGTACGGATATTCTTACGAATAATTACGGCTAACTAAACATTTCTATACAATACGTACAATTATAGTGGTTAAAGTCACTGATATTGTGAGAAAAATAAAACGATTGACGTAGACAAAATTTAGGGAGAGGTCGAGAGAGAGAGAGAGAGAGAGGGGGGGGAAAGTATCACAAACAACACTAAATGTGTAAGATTTAAATCAGTGATAATCTGCATCTCCATTGATAATCCAATCCTCTTAATCTAAATCCTCCGTCGAAATGGAAGTGAGTAACAGACAGGTTTGTTTACATTGAGTCAAATCTGACTACGCATTTATGTCTTACCTGACTCTTTTACAGCACTTTGTTTCATTTGCTGTTGTCTGTTTCTATTCGTCTGATTTGGTCGATGCAGTAAATAGCGCCTCATGATGTTTCAGTAGATTTACAAAGATAGAAAGAGGCGTGAGACAAGGATGTGTCTTTTCACCGGATTTGTTCAACTTGTACAGCGAGAACATTTTGAGGACCCTAGATGATACGCCAGGATTTGTTAATGGAGGCCACAACTTGAACAACAGATGATACAGTGCTGATTGCAGACACGGAAAGGAAACTACAAGACCTCCTACAGAAGGTAGCGGTGGAGAGTGACAAAAAAGGACTACAAATAAACTTTAAGAAAACTGAATGCATGGTCATCAGCAAAAAGAGCAAGCCAAAATGCCAAATACAGGTCGGGGATACCAGAATTAAGCAAGTACAAAAATTTAAATACCTAGGAAGTGTTCTAACAGGAGATGGAATGTGCGACACAGAGATCTGAAGGTGAATTGGCATGGCAAAGGGCGCGTTCCAGAAGCTGAGTAAAGTACTAACACACAGGGAAATTTCACTAGAAACAAAGAAAAGAGTGCTGGATTGCTATGTGATGTCAGTTCTTCAATAGGGCAGTGAATGCTGGACAATACCATCGAAAATGAGGACAAAACTGGAAGCATCGGAAATGTGGTTCTACAGAAGGATGCTACGGATATTGTGGACTGAGCGGATATCGTGGAATGAGGTGTTGGAAAGAATGGCAACAAAAAGGAAATTAATACTGAGCATCAGGAAGAGACAACTGAAGTTCCTGGGACATGCAATGAGGAAGGAGAGCTTGGAAAACCTGATACCGACTGGCCAGATAGAAGGAAAGAGAGACAGAGGAAGGCAGCGGATAACATATTTGCAGGGCCTGATCAGGTGTATGACGGAACGGGGGTTGCCAGGAGTAACAGAAGCAAACATAAGAGCTACAAGGGATAGGTAGACGTGGAGAACCATGATCGGCTACGTCCTGAAGGGACAGGGCACATAGAAGAAGAAAGAAGTTGTAGTAAACAGTAAACTTCCTTCCTCTGTCGATCTGTTTAGCTCTCGTCATATAAATGCCGACGACCATGCGGAGAATTGAAAAATATGTTTCCATGATATTTTGTTAAATAAAGTTAAATTCAGGGAATATAAGCATTAAAGCAAATTACTAACGTATTGTCTAATAAATCCGACAAGTAAGTGAGAGTGTTGCCTACATAGCAATGTTTTAATGCTGTGAATATACTCTTCGCATTGCATCTGATTACAATAGCAAAATAGTACCCCTGTTAAAAAAATTAAAACAAATTAAAGACAAATATTAAATAAGACAAAAATTAAAGAGACGAAAATTAAAGAGACGAAAATTAAAATAAAAAGCGGAAATCAACATACCAGGTAGGTAAGACAAACTGAAAAGTCGAGCAGAAACACCGAACTAGGATTCCGTTCTTTAATTTTCCCAGAAATTTTCGGCGTGTCGCCCGCCATCTTAGGTTAGTTGAAATCGGAAGAGAAAGAGAGACAAAGAAAGAAAGAAAGAATGGCCGACTGCGAAGAGGGCCAATCTTTTCACTTTCCTTTTTTGCTTTTTTTTTTTTCAATTGGAGTAGATAGACTAAACTATCGCCTGATTCACACTCCACCCACATCTATTGAACAGGTGTAGAGGCTCATCCCTTGTTCCCTATTTAGGACGTGGTTTCCGGCTTTCTCTTTTCCAATCTATTCACTCTTACGTAACCCCCTGCACACCAGTGGCCTTACCGCCTTGCTCGAGGTGATATGATTAAAAAAAAAACAATAACATTAATATTTTCTACAACAACTAAATGTATAGCAAATATAAACAGGACGAATTTTCACTTTGAAACATAATACAAAAATACGCAACTCCCATTGACTTAAACAAAAAAAGAATATCTATTAAATAAAATTTATAACTGCTAACTTATTGTCAAAAAGAACAATTCATCTGCGAGACCTAAAGTGTATTTGCGTGTAAGTGAATGCAATGAATTCAACTGAAATTCGAGCTCGGCTGCCCGGATTTCTCGATCCGAACTGATATCCACTGCACCACAACGCACATCCGTAGTTTTCCGAAAAGAATTATCTAAACTTATTTATAAATGGAACTTTGTGTGTGTGTGTGTGTGTGTGTGTGTGTGTGTGTGTGTGTGTGTCCGTTGGCTATAGACTTCGAAACGGCTGAACCGATTTTCTTGAAAATTTACACAGTTGTACTATAAGCGTTTGCGAGTGTTCTTAGCTAGGTTTTGTGTCGACCCGCCGATAAATATCGAAAATCGATAATCGAAAAAATCGGGTTATACAAGGAGTGGTCCGATTTTAATCAAATGTGATACACTCATAGACAAAGACATAAGAAACGATATTCAGAAATTTCAAGGTTGCAGTTCTTACAACAGTGCAGAAAATTGATAATATATATATATATGGTAAGATGTTTGTGTGTGTGTCTGTTTATCTGTCTGTATGTCTGTATTTTTTCAGCCCTTTTATTTTAGTTTTTGCTTCGGGTTTGGCTCTAAGTAGGTATAATTGTAGTTCTTAGTCTCAGCCATGATACCATTTACTCAGAGGACTTATTTAGCCTTCAAAATTCTGTTTACGACGAAAAATACTTATTTGATATCGTTACCAGGAAGTCAAAATTTGACTTACATGCATTCATTTTTCTTTCGCTTTAACTGGAAACAATTATTGTTTTTTAGTCTTCGTGCCAACGTCCAAAGAGTCTGAGCTCCAGGACCATGGATTAGTTTTAAAGCTTTTATTACACCCGAGCAACGCCAGGCTATACTGCTGGTCATAAATAAAACAAAAGAAAAACTTGTCTTAGCCGACGTATTTCGTCCTCTGGGATTTTATCAAAATAAATGAGAACGAAACGGCTTAGTCGTTTTCCTTTTGTTTTCTTTATTCATATTGTTTTTTTTTTTTTTTACAGATATCAGTCAGTTAAGTGCCATACGGAATAAACGCTTGAGTTTAATGGCAACCTACTGCGGAAAAATCTTCTGTCCAGTCAGTCATGTCTCTTTCGAGATATGACTGCATAAGCGTGTATCACGTATGGCACATAACAAACTGACTGATATATATATATATATATATATATATATATATATATATATATATATATATAAATCTGGTCATAACACATTACACTGCATTTAAATATATGGTTCTGTTAACATTTCGAGCTCTCACGCGGTGTGACGTCATAGAACCGCATTACAAATTTACGAACTGCGTTTGCTATTTGGTAACTGTTATCGTTGCTTGGCAAAGTTTTATGTCAGCACAAGATCGAATCATCTTTGATGGTGGATGTTTTTATGTTAACGTCCCTGTAACCTCTCTGAAGATGGCTAATGTGAGTTGAAAGGTTAGAACCGGCATAATAAAAAAATATCCAAATGTTGGAGAATTTTTGTTTTTATTTTCATCTGGAATTAAAGACAAAATACGATGTTTAGAGCGGCTCATGATTAAACATAATAGACATTTACTGCCTCTTATATTTAACAGTATATGTTTAGAAATATATATATATATTCTATATTCTATATATATTCTATTCTCTCTCTCTCTCTCTCTCTCTATATATATATATATATATATATAGATAGATAGAGATAGAGAGAGAGAGAGAGAAAGAGAGAGAGAGAGAGATTAATGCATCTTGAGTGGAAAATATACTATGTATGTACAAAGAAAGACAATTTAAGAGTGAAGACCTCGGATGGTTTGCTTAAATTTCTTTTTGAATAAAGACATGTGCTTGGGAAGTAGATATCCCGTTGCTCGTTATTCAGCACATCGACATTGCTCGTTATCCAGCACATCGACATTGCTCGTTATCCAGCACATCGACGTCATCGTAACGCGTCATTGTTCAACTTCTAAATTTAAATGAAATCCAATATCTTAGGATTCTGATTGAAAACTGGCTGTTCGACCAAAAACAGTTCGATTTCACAATTAAAGGCGATTCTTGCATGTGGAGGGCAGCCCCGTTTTGCCCGTCAGTAAGGAAACAAGAATAAAAAAGAAAACTATGTTTACTGAGGGGACGTTAAACAAAATTCAGCGAGATTGTTCAGACAATACATACAATGTTGCATTTTTTTTTTGTTGTTTATTTTGTCAATAAGATTCTTGCCTGGTGCAATGAATATGTAGTAATGAATGTCATTGATTCTGTCCTCGAGATAAAATCTCCTAACCTTTTCGTTTGTTGCACAATGAGCCGTCATGTTTCAATAGACGTTATTCTTCTCAGAAATCGTAAGAACAATAATTGTTCTAGTCTTAAAAAAACAAACAAACAAAAAAACGATTCTTTCGAATAAAAGAAATTAGTATGCAGCTATTATCGATCTCTTATCTCATTTTATCTTGATTAATTAATCAATTGATTTCACTTTAACATCTTCTGTTAATTTCGGAGGCATTCGAAAATGGCCGACATCGTGGTGCAATGATAAATATGTCACTGCAATGCTTCCCAAACTATTTTCATCAACAGAAGCCAATATAAGAAAAGGTAGAGGCAGTCATTCATTCTTTTCATTTTTTCATGCATTTGTTTCAGTCTATAATTGCCTTATAGAATATGAATATCTATCTATCTATCTATCTATCTATCTATCTATCTATCTATCTATCTATCTATCGCAGTCTGTTATATCTATCTATCTATCTATCTATCTATCTATCTATCTATCTATCTATCGCAGTCTGTTCATATCTATCTATCTATCTATCTCTATCTATCTATCTATCTATCTCAGACTGTTGTATCTATCTATCTATCTATCTATCTATCTATCTATCTCAGTCTGTTCATATCTATCTATCTATCTATCTATCTATCTATCTATCTCAGACTGTTGATATCTATCTATCTATCTATCTATCTATCTATCTATCTATCTATCTATCTATCTATCTCAGACTGTTGATATCTATCTATCTATCTATCTATCTATCTATGTCAGACTGTTGATATCTATCTATCTATCTATCTATCTATCTATCTATCTATCTATTTCAGTAATTGTAAGGCAACAGTTATCAGTATGGAAAACAATGAGGCGTGTCGGAAGGCCTGGGTATATCACTCCCTGTTCTGTCAGAGACAAATCGAAAAAATATCTCGTTATTACTGGTATGCCACCATGATTAACGGAGTGTATAGGATTTGTAAGTTATGTATGTTTGCAATGAAAATTATATCTGACATAAAAAGCCCCAAAGAACAACGTTTAGATTTCAAATGTTTCGAATCTAAACTTCAACTGACATTTGTTTCTCTTGTCTTTCATTTGCATGCATGATGATTGCATTTCGAAAATAAAACGCTACAATTGTTTTTTGTAGGTGATCATAAACCCACTACACGTAAGCATGAAAGATCAGTGCGTCAATGCTTTGTCTGACATACTAGCACCCATAATAAAGCCGGGAAGAGACATGTGCACTGAAACTGAGTCACGCACATCTGACCAAGATCAGCTGACTACAGAGTTTGATAATACAGCCGTTGAACTTGGCCTTCAAAGATTTTCGCTGCATTAAATTGTTATTTAAGAGGATTATTGTTCCCGCTTTTTCTTATAAATATCATCAAATTTATCGATGTATAATTTTTTTTAAAAGTTGACGCATCCCTGCAAATAATATATATTGACTTTTAAATATTTCCGGCGAAGAATGTGAAGCTATGTAAATGCACTTTTTATTTTTTTACCACGAGATCAAACTGACATTCCTTTCTTCTTACGACAATAACATCAGTTCAGATGACCGAACCAGGAATCGACATCAATAATTATGTAGCGTTCTGTGTTGTTTATGGGTTCTCACCCTACCACAAAACGCTATCAACAAAAAGGACCATTTCTTATTGCCATTTATTTTATTAAAAGAGAGTGTCGGCAGTTTGGCACCAGCAATTCGCCAGATCATTTGCTGAAGAATTTTACATTCAGAGAATTGATTAATTATTTGAAGACTTCTGAAAGTTGACCATGAATTAATCATAATACGAAATAGTAGAGGTTATCTTTTTTAAAAAATCGTAAAATTTCAAGAATTTGGATAGTCAGGTTGATTAACTTTATATATACAGGGTGACTGAAAAGTAACTTCCTATTTTCAAATACTTCGATTAGGCTCCAAATTTCGCTACCAGCTTTTCAAGGCGCCCAGGAATCACGTCAACTGATTTCACCATGAACTCTTGTGGTAAGGAAGATATAACTTCTTATATTTTTCCTTCACGGTCCTCCAAAGTTTTGGTTTGGTAAAGTAGGCTTGCTTCTTTAACCAACTCAAAAAAAAAAAAAAAGTAACAGGATCTTAAGTCAGACCTCCTGGTTAGTCACTCATACATAAAATAGTCAATCTAGACACATTACATTGTATCTAGTCATGTGTTTCTGTCGTTTCTGTCTCTCACGTTGTGTGACGTCATAAAACCGCATTACTAATTTACGACCTGCGTCTGCTATTCGGTGACTGTTATTGTCGCATAGCATTATTTTATACCAACATGAGAGAATATCATCTTTGATGGTAGATGTCTTTATGTTAACTTTCCTACAACCACTTTGAAGCTGGCTCATGTGAAAACCAGTATCATAAATAAATATCCAAATGTTGGAAAATTTTTGTCTTTATTTTCACCAGAAAATTCAAGCCAAATTACGATGTTTAGAACGGCTCATGATTAAACATAATAGACATTCATTGTCTCTTATATTTAACAGTATACATTGTGCAACCCACGCTAAAGTTCGCCTTCTTCTACCGAACGCCCATGTGACGTCATAGAATCGCATTACTAATTTACGACCTGCGTCTGTTATTCGGTGACTGTTATCGTCATAAATAAATATCCAAATGTTGGACAATTTTCATTAGAAAATTTAAGCCAAAATACGCCTTCTAACTAGCGGCCATAGCTCAGCGGTAGAACCGTCGTCTGATGTCATTTCAATCAGGTCCCAATTCTGTCTAGAAGCAATCGGATATCTAACCGTACTGATGAGCGGTGATACAGTGAAACAGATCTGTCTGCAGATAACTATTTACACCCGATTTCACACCCGGTTTGTCCGAAACGTTGTCAATATGACAAGATGAGGACAAAAGTTCGAACAATGTAAATAATGTAAATACTACCTCATCTCAGAAGTACAGACAAATACCAAAAAAGAAGAATGGCAAAAATATGTCAACAAGTGAAGCTTCTCCTACTGGAAATGACGAGAAAATAACTGGAAAATATCAAACGACATCAATTAAGCTTCTTTCCTAAACTAACAATATCATAAAAAAAAAATCACATGGCAGATCAGATAAATTAACTGATACAATTAAAAAAAATGTCTTTCTGCAAAAATGGAAAACCAAAATTTCCTATTCCTAAAACTAAATGCAGAAAAATACAAACTCAATTTTCTATCTAACAACAGAAAAAGCTACAAGAACCCATTAAGTTTAGCAGAACTGAAATCATCCAGAAAAAATGCCATAAACACAGCAATTGAACTTGATGATGTCCACTACGAATTCCTAAGACAATTACCATAAGAATCCTTAGAACTTCTAAAAGATTTTTTTCTCTCACTTCCCGCCTTTAGAATTCCCTTCCGTTTACTTGCTTCCCCGACAGCTACAATCTCCAAGAATTTAAATGTCAATAGTCATCTTCTATCTTATTAACCTGCATCCTCTCTCTCTCTCTCTCTCTCTCATTCTCTCTTCTCAGTCCACTCCACTCATCAGTATTCTCATCCTTCTCTTACCCACTTCCTGACGCCCCCTATAACCTGTCACTCTTTCTCATAACTTTCCTCCTATGTAACCCCCTGCAAAACAGTGGCAGTAAAATGCCTTGCTAGGGACGAAATGATTATGAAAAGAAAACTCATCAGTATTCTCATCCTTCTGTTACCCACTTCCTGACACTCCCTATAACCTGTCACTCTTTCTCATAACTTTCCGCCTATGTAACCCCCTGCAAAACAGTGGCAGTAAAATGCCTTGCTAGGGACGAAATGATTATGAAAAGAAAACTCATCAGTATTCTCATCCTTCTGTTACCCACTTCCTGACACCCCATATAACCTGTCACTCTTTCTCATAACTTTCCGCCTATGTAACCCCCTGCAAAACAGTGGCAGTAAAATGCCTTGCTAGGGACGAAATGATTATGAAAAGAAAACTCATCAGTATTCTCATCCTTCTCTTACCCACTTCCTGACACCCCCTATAACCTGTCACTCTTTCTCATAACTTTCCTCCTATGTAACCCCCTGCAAAACAGTGGCAGTAAAATGCCTTGCTAGGGACGAAATGATTATGAAAAGAAAACTCATCAGTATTCTCATCCTTCTCTTACCCACTTCCTGACACCCCCTATAACCTGTCACTCTTTCTCATAACTTTCTTCCTATGTACCCCCTTGCAAAACAGTGGCAGTAAAATGCCTTGCTAGGGACGAAATGATTATGAAAAGAAAACTCATCAGTATTCTCATCCTTCTGTTACCCACTTCCTGACACCCCCTATAACCTGTCACTCTTTCTCATAACTTTCTTCCTATGTACCCCCTTGCAAAACAGTGGCAGTAAAATGCCTTGCTAGGGACGAAATGATTATGAAAAGAAAACTCATCAGTATTCTCATCCTTCTCTTACCCACTTCCTGACACCCCCTATAACCTGAAACTCTTTCTCATAACTTTCTTCCTATGTACCCCCTTGCAAAACAGTGGCAGTAAAATGCCTTGCTAGGGACGAAATGATTATGAAAAGAAAACTCATCAGTATTCTCATCCTTCTGTTACCCACTTCCTGACACCCCCTATAACCTGTCACTCTTTCTCATAACTTTCTTCCTATGTACCCCCTTGCAAAACAGTGGCAGTAAAATGCCTTGCTAGGGACGAAATGATTATGAAAAGAAAACTCATCAGTATTCTCATCCTTCTGTTACCCACTTCCTGACACCCCCTATAACCTGTCACTCTTTCTCATAACTTTCTTCCTATGTACCCCCTTGCAAAACAGTGGCAGTAAAATGCCTTGCTAGGGACGAAATGATTATGAAAAGAAAACTCATCAGTATTCTCATCCTTCTCTTACCCACTTCCTGACACCCCCTATAACCTGTCACTCTTTCTCATAACTTTCCGCCTATGTAACCCCCTGCAAAACAGTGGCAGTAAAATGCCTTGCTAGGGACGAAATGATTATGAAAAGAAAACTCATCAGTATTCTCATCCTTCTCTTACCCACTTCCTGACACCCCATATAACCTGTCACTCTTTCTCATAACTTTCCGCCTATGTAACCCCCTGCAAAACAGTGGCAGTAAAGTGCCCTGCTTGGGGCGATATGATTATAAACAAAAATGCATATTTAGGCAGCAATCCGTTTTTTCTACTGTTTCATTAAAGACGACCGACAAAAACCTCTTATTTAATTTTTCTTGTATTCTCATATGTGTTTTACTTTCTGGACATAAAGTGTGTCAAAATTGTCCAAATATTTTGTATATCCGAACGCTTTATAGCCATTAAGAAAGATGACTTTTTATTCTTTTAATTTTTAAGTGATTCGAATCTGCTAACTCTTGCAGAAACTGTCATTAGATCTGACGTGCCTTGGTCGCTCGACTACTTAGGATTTCTTGGTAAAAGAAAAAGCACGAATACTGACCGAGGACACATGTTTTTCGAACAAGATTTACGAATATTCAGGCCGGTAGATGTAAATAAAAAAATATACCGTTTAATAATAAAAACATGGCATCTACTCAAATATGAGTATTCATATACATAACGTTTAAAAAGATAAATTAGAAAGATATAGGATTTAATAAATTTCCTGTATATATATATATATATTTTTTTTTTTTAAATCGTTTCACCCCTAGCAAGGCGGTAACGCTACTGATGTAGGGGGGGGCTACATAATAGCAAAAGATTAGATAGGAGGAGAGTAAAGAGATAAACAAACCAGTTACAGGAGGTGTCAGAGAAAGGAGCAAGAGAAAGATGAGAATACAGTTGAAAAGATAGAGAGAAAGGAAAAGATATACAGAGTGATGTAGAAAGAACTGGAGTCAAGTGATTAAGAGATAGGTATTGACATTGCATTTAAATTCCTGGAGGTTGTAGCCGTCAGGAAAGCAAGAGTTTCACATGCGGAAAGTACAAGAAAAGAAGCTGATGGAGTAGAATTGTCGTTTGCATTTGGTGGATCTAACTGTGAATGGGTGGTACCCAGTTACCAGTCTGGTTGCACGGGTAAACTCATGTGGCAGGGGCACTAGCGACTTAAGTTTGTCGAAGCAGAAGCCATGAAAATATTTATAGAACAGACAGAGGGAAGCTACATCCCGTCGTTGAGAAAGTGGCTAGAGTCGAGCAACTAAGTCGGTACCTATCACATTACAGATTCTTCTTCGGAACACAGATATAAACAGCGGGGGCGCCTGACCATATACGACAGCAGTATTCCATGTACGGACGGATGGCTGATTTATATATATGCAAGATGGATTCAAGCGGAAAAAACATCCTGACACGACACAATATCTATCTATCTATCTATCTATCTATCTATCTATCTATCTATCTATCTAAGAAAAATATCGGAAGTATAGGCTTATTTCAGGCGAACCATCATCAGCTTCCATCTTTATTTTTATGTAAAATTATTATATTCATGTAAAATCCTTTGTAAAATAAAGACGAAAGATGATGATGGTTCGCCTGAAATAGGCCCATAATTCCGATTCACCATGAAATAACGTGTCTGCCTTAATGTTTCTTATATTTACTCTATATGTATTTATATACATATATGTTTAGAGCTCTCTTAGAGTGTTATCTTACCACTGTATATACAGGATACTCCTTTGGATTCTTCTATACTCACACTGCATGCTGATATATATATATATATATATATATATATATATATATATATATATAGTGATCCCTCACGTATTTGCGTTTCAGCATTCTCGACTTTACACATTCGCGGAATTTTTTTCTCGAAAATATCTATGGCCGGTGTTTTAGAAGTGGCGCCGTAACAGTTAAGTGCGTGCATGCGTGCGTGTGTTCACTCCAGTACTCAAACGCTATTGGTTGGCGATCGGATGGCGGTACAAAACCGGCGCGCATTGGTTTATATGCAACACGCTTGTCCACTTTTGCGGAAGCCGAAGACCTGATTAATTCACTTGTGTTCTGTGAATCTTAGTGAATTCACTTTTGTGTCATTCATTTTGCATTTGCCCTAAGATGGCGCCTAAATGCACATCTTATTCTAAGACTTCCAGAAAGGAGTTTAAGCGGCAGAATTATCATTAACTATTTTTGTCTGTTGCTTCTGTACACGTACGTATTTTAATATTTTCAATAGTTGTACCTATGTATGCTTAAAAGACAACGGTTATTGTATGTATGGACGAAAATTTAAGCAAAGTCTGGGGGCATCGTGTATTTAGAAAAGTTTTAAACTTTATACACTATTTTATGTCTTGCTACACATATTTTATACAGTATTTTCAATGGTTCTATCGAGCCTATTCGTAATTAAAACGGTTACTATATGTATGAAAAAAAAATTGTATGGTCACCAATACAGTACTATTTACCAAAAATGTTTCCCAAATTATATGAAATATTTATAAAGTGTTTAGGATGAAAGTTTAAGATATATGAAGTGGGGGTTAACAATCAAAATAGGCACCTAAAGCACTTTTAGATGGGTGGATTTGCGGACCGGTTCTGGTCTCTAACCCTCATAAATATGGCATGCTCACTGCATATATATATATATATATATATATATATATATATATATATAGTGTATCGAGGCAGCAAATAATTTTCTAAACATATACTGTTAAATATAAGAGACAATGAATGTCTATTATGTTTAATCATGAGCCATTCTAAACGACGTCGTATTTTGGCTTTAATTTCAGTTGAAAATAAGGACAAAAATTCTCCAACATTTGGATAATTATTTATTAATTTGGTTCTAAGCTTTCGGCCCACATGAGCCATCTTCAGAGAGGTTATTAAGACGGTAACACAATAACATCCACCATCACCAACGATTTTATTTTGTGTTGATACAAAACTTCGCTAGGCAACGGCAATAGTTACCAAAAATACCAAACGCAGTTCGCAAAGTTTTCTAACTTTTTTAAGTTTAAAAAAAGTTTTTAGTTTAAAAAAAAAATAGCTAAAAAAAAGTTTTTTAAGTTCTAAAAGTTCTAAGTTTTCGGCTCATGTGAGCCGAAAGCTTAGAAGAAAACCAATAAATAATTATCCAACTGTTGGAGAATTTTTGTCTTTATTTTCAACTGAAGTTAAAACCAAAATACAACATTTAGAACGGCTCATGATTAAACATAATAGACATTCATTGTCTCTTATATTTAACAGTATATGTTTAATATATATATATATATATATATATATATATATATATATATATATGTTCCAGAAAGAATTACGGAAATTCCTAAGCCAAGATACATGACTACAAAAATCTTAAAAAACTAAAGCAAAACAGATAAGTTCGTATTTCATATTATTCAAAATATCACATAAATTAATTCCAAACTAAAATATTTTAAATACTGATTTGTATTAAAAGCAATTCAAGAACATCATTTACTGACTTTCCTTTAATAAACATTGAATTGTGTCAGTTCATATCCTAAATAGTTTGTCTGACTTTTCAGCTAATGTGATTAATATTTATGAGCGTTCCTAAACTTGAAAATTTTGAAAAATCAATAACATTTTTGCTCTTCTATATAAATATTTGTTACAAAATTATATCCTTGCATTGGCCTTGAAAAAGTCCTCAGCGGACTAAACGCGTTTGCTAAAATAAGTTTACCTTTTGCTTTCACTCCCCCCCTCTCTCTCTCTCTCTCTCTCTCTCTCTCTCTCTCACACACACACACACACACACACACACACACACACACACACACATATATATATATATATATATATACATCATTCCTACGAATTATATTTCTTTAACTCTCCCAAGCTTGGCAGTAGTCCATATTTTTAGGGTACTTGAAGATCAAGCTTACTGTCTATACCTTGCGAGGTCAGCACGCTTATAATCCCGTGTTTTTCCTATCCGATTAAATACAGTTCGTTATCTGCTAAAATAATCTAAAATCAATGGCTAAATTACGTATTACAGACAAAAGTTATTTCGAAAGAGTGGAAGCCATTTTGAATCAATGTGTCACATCTATTTTCCTCTTCTTCATCGTTTTGCTTATAACGTTTCCGCTGGCTTTCCCCAGGGCCATATCAAATTTGGTAATCTCTTGAGTGTTTTGATATAATGTTCTCTTTTACTTTTTTTTATTTTAAGTAGAATTAAGAAAGATTTTCGCAACTAAAACCCAATCACTTTGCAGTGTTGATTCTTCTGTCGGAAATGTTTATAGCAATATACGTTTCATTCCCAATATCAAAAACATTTTCATAAATAGAGCAAATCTATCTATCTATCTATCTATCTATCTATCTATCTATCTATCTATCTATCTATCTATCTATCTATGTCTGTACATTATCTATCTATCTATCTATCTATCTATCTATCTATCTATCTATCTATCTATCTAAGAACAAATAGGAAAATTTTATCACTGGGACATGTTTCACTTTTATTAAATCTTCATCAGAGAATGAAATACGGGAAAAATAGAATCTGGTATTTTTCCTTTTGTGTTTGACTTTTATTGGTTCATCGTACTTCACGTGTAATCGACTTGTTAAATAAACATTAGTATAATTTATGGCTTTCCGAATTCTAGGTAAGGTGATGCGTCCCTTCAAAGTTCCTAGAAATTAATAAATTAATTTAAGAAACTATTTATTTCAACCTGTTTATATCTATCTTTCTAATTCTGTTCATATCTATCTATCTATCTATCTATCTATCTATCTATCTATCTATCTATCTATCTATTGTATAATTGAGAATTAAATACGGTCGATAAAGAAGGTTTAAGTTTTCATTAAGTTTTTTAAAGTATCCTGACATCTTTTTGTTTTGTTGGTGATAAGGAATATAAAAATTGTCCATAATTTTTATCGTTTTTTTAGTTTTTTTATTGTTTTCTTGTATACGTATAGAAGTTTTCGTTTCCTGAGTTAATGAATGCAAAAATTGTCTAAGCGTTTCTTGTTTCCAAGCGCTTTCAATTAAACGGTTAGTCACTTTCGTGGATTATTTTTTTGTTATACTACTATAATAAGTAGTGTGTACGTGTTATTAGAAACGATAGATAACTTTTTGAAAGTAGGCATTTTGTTAATTTACAAATACGTCCACTAAATCATGGTTGTGTTTATAACTAGTATTTTTAAAGGCTTGTTTTTTGTTTATTATCAGAAGTGCTTCTGTGCTGGACAAGAAATTAAGAATTAAAAACAACCTTCTTCTTCACTTTTACAAAAATTCACAATGACGAGTGAAATTCTGGTTTTTCCCAAATAGAAAAAGGATTGACCATGGGCTTAAAGAAAAAGTCGAAACCGGATTTTACAAGTAGATGATAAAGTGATTTTCTGATTAATGGGAGCAATTGCAAGACCAAAACGGACTTAGCGATCTAGTGCAAAATATCTAAATTACTATAAATGACCTCGATCAGTCGTACAGTCAGGGATAGAAGCAGCAGAGACGACAAGCTAAAATGTAACGGAAAAAGCTTCAAGTGCACCTGGATATTTGTTCTCTTTCTCCTTCTTTCTCGTGTGCTGATTACTTTTACTTCTTCTCCATTCAAAGATACTCCTACCGAACAAACGCTAATACATACATCCTTTTCAATAATTTACTACTACGAACATTTCTACGAACATTTCTTGGTATGCTCAACTTTCTCATTGAACATTAACTACTACATATTGTTGTTATTCTATTCTTTTGATAAATTTCTATTTTAACATGAAAAATGTATATTTTATTCTTACACTATTCCACACAAATTCACACATTCCAACCTTCTTCTGCCAACCAACCTTCTGGTGATGATAACAAAAATAACCTTCTGATAATTCTGGATAAAACTTGTAAGCTGTAGGGAGTTTGGTTATGTATGACACAAGGCCGAATCAAAGAACCATTAACCAGCTCCCTAGAGCTTCACTTCCATCGTTTTAAACTCTTTTTTATCGCATTCGTGTTTTTGGAGAATCTGAAAATTGCATGGAAACATAAAATTAACAGTCATCGGGTAAATTAATTTCTTTGACCACACTGAATCTATAAACAAGGCATCACCAATATTGTGCGCTCTTCGTCTGCTGCTTCGTCTCATTTGCCTTTATCACGTCCGTTTCAATGATGATTTTAGTCTTGAGCCACGTTAGGCGGGTGGCTGATTAATCATGTTGTTGCAATGCCGTGCTAGAAGACCCTGCACGAGACATTCAGTGAAGACGTTCAAAATGACTGAATACTCACCTCCCTCCCTATAACGCGCACTGTTTCTAGTCAATCTGCTTTGATTGCAACCTCCACGTTTTCGGTTGTCCTGTTTTTGTTAAAGGCTTTACAGAATTTGTGCACCTAGCGGTGGTGTAATGGTTAACAAGCTTGTCTCGCTTGAATCGTTACAATTGAGTAGTGAGTTCGATCCTCACTGGGTGTTGCTTACTTTCGGCTGTGTGTTACGTCTAAGATACGCTTAGAAAATCACCTTCCTCCAGGTTTGGGGGTTGGTCGCAGGGCTAACAACCCTGACCCATAAAAAACAGTTTGTTACGGAAACAGCAAAAACGCTGCCCTACACACCATTGGGTGTAACGGAAAAGTTTTGTTTTTTTTTCGCTTGCAATGGATTCCCGGTAAAGTTTGGAGAGTCGCCATGAAAGTTTAATCTTGGTTCAACTCACGAAATCATTCTAGAAAGCCTTCCTAATCGTTCACATGTCCCTCCTCAAATGGGGCACCTCGCGGTTGTGTAATGGATAGCAAGCTTGAGTAGTGAGTTCGATACTCACTGGGTGTCCCATACTTTCGGCCTTGTGCAACATCTAAGCTGCGTTTAGAAAATCACCACATATTCCCTCAAATGCCCATTTACAGGGAATGCAAAAACCACACAATGCTCAAGCTCAATCAATGTTGAATCATTGCTGACTGAGTTACCCAACACGAGAGCGCCTATCAGTTGATACTCAATAAGGTTTCTTCTGATTAAATCGCAAGTCGCTTGCCATTAATTATTGAAATTTTAAAATGATGGCTAATTTTCGGACATATTCTGCATACCCATTACTTACATTAATATACACAACAAATGTATGTGCGTGTGTATATGTGGAATCAAAATGAGAGTGTATGGGAGAGAGAGAGAGAGAAGTTAAAATGAGAGTATATGAAAGAGATATAAGTAGGAGTGAGAGTGTACGTGAGAGAGAAAATAGGTTGGAGTGAGAGTGTACGAGTGAGAGAGAAAGGGGGGTTGGAGTGAGAATGTACGGGAGAGAGAAAAGTTAGAGTGAGAGTGTAGAGAAAAGGAGTTGGAGTGAGAGTATACGGGAGAGAGAGGAGTTGGAGTGCGATTGTACGAGAGGGAGAAGTTAGAGTGAGAGTGTTCGAGAGGAAGAGATATGTTAATTAGAGTGTACAAGAGAGACAGGAGGTTGGGGCAAGAGTATACGAGAGAGAGAGAGAGAGAGAGAGAAAGAAATTGGAGTGAGAGTGCACGAGAAAGAGAAGATTTGAAGTGAGAGTATACAAGTTGGAGTGATTTTATAGGAGAGATAGAGAGAAAAGTAAAAGACAAATGAAAGAATAAATTAGAGAGAGAGAGAGAGAGAGAGAGAGAGAGAGAGATTAAAGCGAGGGAGAAAAGTTGGAAAGAAAGAGAAGAATCATTTTCAAGGTTCTTGCCTTTTACAAATTAATTCTACCTTTTCGGGACGGCTCTCCATTGTACAAACCACAAGGCCATCAACACAGTTTCTCTATATGACTACCTGATCGTGCATAAAAATAAATATATACTATAATTAATAAAAGATGATAAAATATCAAATTTTGCCATAAGACAGACGAATTATTTTAAAAAAGTTTCTTTTTAAAAATTTTAGCAAATTTGATAAAAGCTGAATACTTGTTTTAACAACCGTATCTTTTCATTAATTCAATTAGTCGACAATCAACTGACTTGAAACTTTGCAATGATCGGCTCAAACCTTTGCAATGGTAGGCTCTAAGCCTTTGCAATGGTAAGCTCAAAACCTTTGCAATGGTTGGCTCAAAACCTTTGTAATGGTAGGCTCAAAACCTTTGCAATGGTAAGCTCAAAACCTTTGCAATGGTTGGCTCAAAACCTTTGTAATGGTAGGCTCAAAACCTTTGCAATGGTCGGCTCAAAACCTTTGCAATGGTCGGTTCAAAACCTTTGCAATGGTAGGCTCAAAACCTTTGCAATGGTCGGTTCAAAACCTTTGCAATGGTCGGTTCAAAACCTTTGCAATGGTCGGTTCAAAACCTTTGCAATGATCGGCTCAAAACCTTTGCAATGGTCGGTTCAAAACCTTTGCAATGGTCGGCTCAAAACCTTTGCAATGGTAGGCTCAAAACCTTTGCAATGGTCGGTTCAAAACCTTTGCAATGATCGGCTCAAACCTTTGCAATGGTCGGTTCAAAACCTTTGCAATGATCGGCTCAAACCTTTGCAATGGTAGGCTCAAAACCTTTGCAATGGTAAGCTCAAAACCTTTGCAATGGTCGGCTCAAAACCTTTGCAATGATCGGCTCAAAACCTTTGCAATGGTCGGTTCAAAACCTTTGCAATGGTCGGCTCAAAACCTTTGCAATGGTCGGTTCAAAACCTTTGCAATGATCGGCTCAAACCTTTGCAATGGTAGGCTCAAAACCTTTGCAATGGTAAGCTCAAAACCTTTGCAATGGTCGGCTCAAAACCTTTGCAATGGTCGGTTCAAAACCTTTGCAATGGTAGGCTCAAAACCTTTGCAATGGTCGGCTCAAAACCTTTGCAATGGTCGGTTCAAAACCTTTGCAATGGTAGGCTCAAACCTTTGCAATGATCGGCTCAAAACCTTTGCAATGGTCGGTTCAAAACCTTTGCAATGGTCGGCTCAAAACCTTTGCAATGGTAGGCTCAAAACCTTTGCAATGGTCGGTTCAAAACCTTTGCAATGATCGGCTCAAACCTTTGCAATGGTCGGTTCAAAACCTTTGCAATGATCGGCTCAAACCTTTGCAATGGTAGGCTCAAAACCTTTGCAATGGTAAGCTCAAAACCTTTGCAATGGTCGGTTCAAAACCTTTGCAATGATCGGCTCAAAACCTTTGCAATGGTCGGTTCAAAACCTTTGCAATGGTCGGCTCAAAACCTTTGCAATGGTCGGTTCAAAACCTTTGCAATGATCGGCTCAAACCTTTGCAATGGTAGGCTCAAAACCTTTGCAATGGTAAGCTCAAAACCTTTGCAATGGTCGGCTCAAAACCTTTGCAATGGTCGGTTCAAAACCTTTGCAATGGTAGGCTCAAAACCTTTGCAATGGTCGGCTCAAAACCTTTGCAATAGTAGGCTCAAAATCTTTAGAATGCTAAGCTCAAAAACTTTGCAATGCTAGGCTTCTCTAGTTCATTTAGATCTAGTGGGATCTAAATAATGAATATTAGGTGTTTTAACGAAGTATCTGTTTGCTTGCAACAAACACACTGAGCGTGTGGGATCAACCTGACTGGCGGCCATTAGGTTAAATCGCGAATACAATCTGAAACAAACGGGTAGGAATCTTTTGAAAATTATAAGCGAAAAAGACTTTAATCAAATGTTTGTATTTATTCAAAGGCCGCTTATTTTGATGACCAACTGAGTTCCGTTTATTGACCATAGGTTACTCCTTGTGACAATATTGCAGTATTTAACATCTGAATTAATTTTAAGTTTAGGAAAATTAATCTTTTACTTTCGCTTTTTGATGATGTAATCTTATATCAAATCTCAATCTCGAATGAAAATCGTGATTTCTCCGCATCTCGTTAAAATCATGTGCCTTAACAACTGACTGAATGTTTCATTGGGTTTGCCGTTATCACCGATATATCATGTGTCCATTTGTTTTGGGTTGTCAGAACCAAATGAATTTCGTGAAGTAAGCAGTTTGTTGTTTTTTTCTAAATTACTTAGCAAATATTTTCTTCATACAGGGCACAGTGACAATATCCCGAGGTCTGCGGTTATTACTAATGTGCTACACGTGTCAATATCCCGAGGGGTCTGCGGTTATTACTAATGTGCTACACGTGTCAATATCTCGAGGGGTCTGCGGTTATTACTAATGTGCTACACGTGTCAATATCCCGAGGGGTCTGCGGTTATTACTAATGTGCTACACGTGTCAATATCCCGAGGGGTCTGCGGTTATTACTAATGTGCTACACGTGTCAATATCCCGAGGGGTCTGCGGTTATTACTAATGTGCTACACGTGTCAATATCCCGAGGGGTCTGCGGTTATTACTAATGTGCTACACGTGTCAATATCCCGAGGGGTCTGCGGTTATTACTAATGTGCTACACGTGTCAATATCTCGAGGGGTCTGCGGTTATTACTAATGTGCTACACGTGTCAATATCCCGAGGGGTCTGAGGTTATTACTAATGTGCTACACGTGTCAATATCCCGAGGGGTCTGCGGTTATTACTAATGTGCTACCCGTGTCAATATCCCGAGGGGTCTGAGGTTATTACTAATGTGTTACACGTGTCAATATCCCGAGGGGTCTGCGGTTATTACTAATGTGCTACACGTGTCAATATCCCGAGGGGTCTGCGGTTATTACTAATGTGCTACACGTGTCAATATCCCGAGGGGTCTGCGGTTATTACTAATGTGCTACACGTGTCAATATCTCGAGGGGTCTGCGGTTATTACTAATGTGCTACACGTGTCAATATCCCGAGGGGTCTGCGGTTATTACTAATGTGCTACACGTGTCAATGTTTGAAAAAACTAGATTAAAATCACAATGGGATTTATGACGAATGAATTTTTTTTTATTTTTTATAAGCGTTTCACCCCGAGCAAGGCATGTCACTGCCACTACTGCGCAGGGTGCTACGTAGAGTGGAGAAAGGATGATTAAATATAGGAAATGTCAGAGGGTGGGTGATAGGCGGGTAAGGATACCGAGAATGAGGGTTGGGTAGATGAGAGTGTTCTGAGAATAATTGGGAGTTAGTGTGATAGGAGGTGTCTATTGACCCTACATTTAAACACCTGGAGATTGTAACTGTCGGGAAAGCAGACTTGTGGAAGGGAGTTCCACAGGCGGGAAGCGCGAGAAAAGAAGCTGTTGGAGTAGAATTTACGGTTACATCTTATTTGTTTAACTGTAAAAGGGTGGGACCTAGTTGCTAATCTATCTCGTGTAAATTCGTGCTTAGGCGGCACCAGTGATCTAAGCTCATCGGAGCAGAAGCCATGAAATTCAGATTGCATTTAAATGTGAATTCAAAGCATATCCCGATGTCTGTTGTGAATCCAGAAATAAGGATAACAGTCAACACGTTATTTAATACATTAATTAAGAGTGCATTAAATTTACTCCTTCGGATATCAGTGTCGCACTTTCCGTCTTCTGTTAGAACCCTTTCTAAGTATTTAAATTTTTGTACCTGATTGATTTTAGAGTCCCTCACCTGTAATTGGCATTTTGGGCTGCCCTTTTTGCTGATGACCATGCATTCGGTTTTCTTGCAGTTTATATGTCGTCCTTTCTTGTCACTCTCTTCGGCTACCTTCTGTAGGAGGTCTTGTAGTTTTCTTTCTGTGTCTGCTATCAGCACTGTATCATCTGCGTACATTATATTGTTTAAATTGTGGCCTTCGATGACGAATCATGGCATAACTTCTAGGGTTCTCATAATAGTCTCACTGTATAAATTGAATAGATCCGGTGAAAAGACGCATCCTTGTCTTAAGCCCCTTACTCACAAATGTCAAAAGCCATATGTATTTAAGGAGGAGCGATGTTCGTAATGCAATCTCCATAATGTAAACTTTCTAATCAGAAACTATTTAAGGACACCGGTTTTAAGTTTTATTATTTATTTTGTTTTGAATATTTTTGCCGCATGAATAACTAATTTTTAGAGTTTTTCTGTTAAAGATTATATTTCGGGTGTTATTTTGGTGAAAGTGATTAACTACTAGGTTGAGAAATTATCTACCGATATTTATATTGGACAACTTGAAGAATGGTGGGCGGAACCATATCATTTTTCTTTTTCTATTTTTGTTTTTGCTTCCATTTGTAGTTTTTCTCGAAAATTTTCTTGGTATATTATTTCTTTTTTGAAATTATTTTTTTGAAGGCTTCATTGTATACTTCTTGCATTTACTATGTTGGGGATTTGCTTAATGATTGATTTAGAGTGACTGGAATTGACATTAATATAAATCGGGGATTGATTTCCTTCATGGCATGGTTTAGATGTGTTGTTGGAAAAGTTAAAACTGATGTTTAAAATGTTAACAATTTTGAGGTTAGATGATATCTCGATTTTGAAACCTCGAAATTGGACGGCTCTTATTATTTTTTCTGAATTTTAGATGATAAAGGGCGATTGCTATTTGTGATATACATAAGTCCATCATATGGGTAAAGATCTACTTCACTTGGATCAACAACTCTATTAAGAGTATATAATATGTATATTCCTATAAGATCAGCGGTTTGGGCTGAATCATACGCTCCCATTGGGACGTCAAAGATTTCGTTGAGATTTTTAGTCCAAGTGGAATCGTTATATACTAGTAAAGAAGGTCTAGATGTCAAAATGATTTCAGTCCCATTCTTCGAAATGTTTATGTAGTTTCTAGCATAATTTAAACTTTTAATTTATAGGTCGTAAGAAATGGAGGGGTAAAAATCGATGATATCAAATTGTATGAATAAAGCTTTATTTTTGTTTTGAATTTGTTGGAACCATTTGATGGTATCTGAGAAATGTTTCCATAGATTATTATAGTGGGTTTCTTGTATAGTTAGTATTATTTTCTAAAGTATGTTGCTAGAAATTAAGCCTTGTTCTGTTTTAGAAGGATTGATTAATCTAGTTTGAAGATTATTTTCAAAGTTAAGTTTATGGTCTTTAAAAAATAAGTATGCGTTTTTAGTAAGGGTCTTTCCCATTCTATCAGCAATGGCAGATTGGTTGACCACTTTAACGATTTTCTCATTAATTAATGAAATTGTTAGTATCTTTTTTATAAGCGCAGGTGATTGTATTGAGGATGAGTTTGTGATACTCCGAAGGTTCGATTAAATAAATGTTTTTAGATTTATCTGAATTAATCTACATCTTGTTGGAATTTTTAATCTTATTAATATCCTATTTGTGAATACGTTGGAATCGGTTAGATGGTTTCTTAAATTTGATGTTTTTGATTAAATTAAACATGTCAATTTCAAAAGGTTCTAGAAGTGGTGGTGTTTTTTGAGATTTTAGATTATATTTTTCATTTACATCTGGATTTTCATGAAAGAAAGTTTTCCATCTCAGTCTTTTTTAATGAATTCAATTATTTTTTTCAGTAAGTCTAGAGTAAATAAATGTAAGTGGGGATAAGGAATGTTTCTCAAGGAATATTCTGGAGTAAATTTATTCATTCTACTATAGAGAACTTTAGAACTATTATAATATCCAAAACGGAATTTTCCAAAGAGAGCTCGACTTACGGTATATAAGGAGCAAATTATAAAGTAGAATCCTTGGTACTTGTAAGGTAAATTTCACAGGGGATTAAATCCAATGAGAACTCAATGCTAAGATTTAACAGAGTATTATAATGGACATAAGTTGGATGTTTTTATAAACCCATTGGTAATATTATATTTCGCGACTCTCTTATAGACCGCTCCTCAGACCAAACTCAACAATGAATGGGTTACAATTATCCAGATAAAAAGAGTCAAGTAAAAAGCAAGAAGAAAAAAAGAAAAAGAGATCCATATAAAAAGAGTCAAGTAAAAATATATATATTATATATATAATATGTTTTTCTAAAATCTTTTTGCTAATACTTTAACCCATTTATAAACGCTAGCTTTGTTTGACACGTATCGAGCGTCTCTAAAATACGGAATTTTTTCTTTTTTTCTTTTCTTTTTCCTTCTCCTTCTTCCCCGTTCTTTCCCTCTGTTTCTGTTTTGTTTAACCCACTTCTCGATCAAACACCACTTTCTATTCCATCCGTTAACCCCCTTTCCTTTTGTAAAGCTAGACAAAGAAAAATTTTCAAATTTGTTCACTTACAACTCTATCTAAATGTAAAATTGTCCAAAATCTAAGAATAGACATTGATTGCTAACCGATTTTTTTATGACGAAAATTCTTAACGTTCAATTTTTTATTTCTTTTTTATTTCATTTTGAAATGTGGTAGTTGCCGATGAGATGTGAAATCTCTCTTAGGGATTTCATGTTGAAATGATCATTCAATAGTTTTGAACATCGAAACTTATTTTATATATATATATATATATATATATATATATATATATATATATATATTGTAACAAAGTTGTGGTACACGTAGGTTTTTTTACCTGCTGTTCAGGCATTTACTTTTATAAAGAGTGCTCGATACAACTATATATATATATATATATATATATATATATATATATATATATGTGTGTGTGTGTGTGTGTGTGTGTCCAGGGAAAAATAGTTATGTTAACTGAGCGTCGGTAATTTTGGCAAAAGCGAAACATGATGGAAAATCTTTTCCTTAAATTATCGTTTGATCCGCTGCGGCGCGGATCGTGGTTTATGAACTTTGTGAACGCAACTTGTGTCCAGTTTGTCTCAGATATAATAAGAAAAAAAATCACTGGAAAGATTAGTTAGATTCTCTTTCGAACGAAGACACGCGTCATGTTAAATATTCTTTTCAAGTACCATGAATCATAGATAGTTCAAGGCAAACAGGAATAAGCTTTAAGAGTAATATTAGTATACACGCATGCGCAGATTGATAAGTACAAGCATATGGATGGAGATGTTTGTGCATGTTTGTGCTATTTCTGATTTTAGATTCCTAATGATTCTTGTTATGTCTACTTACTTTCATGAAAGGGTAAGTATATCCAAATACTCATAAGTACTAAAAGCAAATGTATGAGTACTTTAAGGATTCGAGAGGACTTTAGATACATAGCAATAATCATCAGAAAGTCTGAAAAGTCGAACATACATCCGCCATATTTGATCTTTATTTAGTTTAGTTCCGTCTGCCATAAAGCCAAATAAGGGAGAGGAAATTTTGATTGTATCAATCTTCTTCGTTAGGATGTGGTTGTTTGCTATAAAAATCAGCCTTTGGAATCACATTTTATTTACTTATGTATTTGGGGCATTGAAGACTTTGTCTATCTGAAGCACAAGGCATGACACGCAAACCGATTCTTCCTATCTCTAAAGGTATGTGTTAATAGACTTTCTGAACGTTGGACAATTGAGATGGATCCATATTCATCATCGGTGAATGTTTGCAATCGAGCCCAAGTAAAAAGCAATAATTATAAATGCTGCTTTTCAAAGCAGGAAGGGAGGATTCTCAATCTTATTTACTCTTATTTTCCATCCTACCCAGCTGCAAGACAAACCCCCCCCCCACATACATGAGGTATGGAAAGATAGAACCTTTATTTTCTGGCCATGAATCTCACCACCGGAGGTGACCATTTGATAATACTGACGTTAGAAAGTATCTAGAAACCATATTACTGATTGACCCAAGCCTTGTGAGTGAAATTGGATAGACGGAACACATTGGCAGCAGTCGAAGTGACAAGTCATCATGACCGAGTGCTTGAGTGTGTTGGCTCTATTCAAGAACATTGATCACGCCAGATTATACTCTTACTACTAGAAACTATAACTAAGGTTTGCACAGCTTCAATTAGTCAGTTGAGTGCCATACGTGATACAAGCTTGAGCGATCATATCTCGAAAGAGACATGACTGACTGGGCAGAAGATTATACTGCAGTAAGTTGCCATTGCTTTCTACGGTAGACTGATTGCCAGCCAAGTCTATAGAACCCAATCTGTCCTATTATTTAACCCATAACTAGATGGAAGAGACGGATTAATACCTTTCTCAAGGGTATTGGTGCGTAACTGAATGCAGCGAATTCGTGGAATTCGAACTCGGCTTCCCGATTTGTCGTTCCCAGTCGATATCCACTGCACCACAACGCACATCCAGTTGCATTATAAAACACAGGTTGCCTCTGATGGTCTAGGGATTTTCTAGATTTGCTTGGTAGATGGGGTGTGCTTAGCTATTATGTAGATAATCTATTTGTAAAAAATGCATCTTCTATGAGCGGCTAATACTTTAAATTTATTCATATGTTGGTCGCCATTGTTTCTACAGGACGAACCCAAAATGTAAAATCTTATGTAGAGAGGGTGGTCCAGAAGTAGATGGGCAGTAAACGGATTAGGTTTGTATATCGGTCCCAACAAGATGCAAATAAAACCCCTAAAGTAAAACAGAAAATTCTAAAAAAAGAAAAATCAATCTATAAGTCGTTCTATCACATCCGCCCTCTGCACCTGCATGAAAAGCTGTAGATTTTGGGGTCCCCTAAAAAAAAGTGCTGTAGATTTTGGGGTCCCCTAAAAAAAAAGTGCTGTAGATTTTGGGGTCCCCTAAAAAAAAGTCCTACTGAATCACAGAAATGAATTTATGGTTTTATGTAAACATCGAAAATATTTTTCTCTAAAATCTAATTAATTACAAGTGTTCATTTATAACTTATGCTCCAATATAACTTAAAATTAAAAATTGTTTTACGAAAATAAATGACCACACAATACTTATTTGGTTTTCATAAGTGCAATATACCTTAGTATAACATAATTATTTAATTCTAATTCTAACCTAAACGTTACAGCCCCTTTAACTCATGCGGTAATACAAAATCAAATCAAAAAACCTGAAAGACAACCTGCTGTTAAAAATGATTGTCTGCCCATTTAAATGATGTATGGTCCCACTATGTATCTTATCTAGACAAAATTAAAAATTGCCATACCATGAAAACAATATGTTGTCTTTTGCGACCTAGGTCTACAACTTCATAGTTCAACTGAATTCCCATATTTGATTGAACAATACTGACACACCTACAAGCTACAAGCATATTCCCTAAAAAACATGAACATTTTTGTGTAGTGATATAATGCTTTTATAAACGATTGTAATAACAAAATGAAGCTATACTTTGTATTGAGTACTCTTTATCAAAGCAAATGCATAAAGAGTGGGTTTTAATCTACCTGTTCTTTCACTTCCTTATAATATATATATATATATATATATATATATATATATATAGTCACCCGCAGACAAATCTGTTTCGCTGTATTACAGCTCATCAGTACGATTTAGACTCCGTTCGCTTCCTAACCCAGGATTTAAACCCGACCGAATCGGCGTCAGTCGGCGATTCTACCCCTAGGCCACGAGCGTCCGGCAGAAGACGGCAGGCTTTTTAGCGCGTATAAACAAGATAGATAGATAGATAGATAGATAGGTATCCGCAGACAGTATGGTTTCGCTTTATCACAGCTCATCAGTACGGTCAGACATCCGATTGCTTCTAGCCAGGATTGCAACCTGGCCAAATTGACACCCGTCGGCGATTCTACCATTAAACTATTGGCACTCGTTGGAGGAAGGCAGCTTTTAGTGTCTTATATACACAATGTAAACATACGCCAGTAGGTGAGAGTGTTCATATTAATTACTGGATGAACGATGCGTAAATGCGTGAGTAGCTGCTGTTTTTAAAGTCTACCATTTACATGTACATAGGAGTTAAATCGTATATATAATTTTCAACCAATAAAATCTTATCAGAAGGTTTGTTTGATAAGCAATAGTTTTTAGGGCAAATATCACCAAAATACTTGCAGATCTACTTGATTTCCTCAAATTCTAGAAAAAAGATTTTCATGAACCAGAGTGAAATCGTTTAGTAATGAAAACCTTGTATTCAAAAAGATCGCCTCTATACGTGAAATTAGTTTTTGTGTCTCCTTAAGGATATAAAAATAGAAGCATGCTTCACAACAATTTCTGAGGCCTGTTTGATCTATACGTGCTTATGCACACATGCGCCCACAAAATAGAAGACAGAGATCCAGAAGCAGCTATGGCCTTGTTCACGTGCACAATAGAAGTGATTAACCAGCCTACTAAACCTTTGTCTGCGAACTCACAAACACATTAGGCTGACCATCATAAAGTAAGTCTGTCTATACATACCACACCATACAATGAACACTTAATTATTTTATAAAATAAATTTCACTGCAAGGAAAATTGAACAATTTATTGCTATTAATTATTTCTGAAAAGAATCTATAAATTTCATTTCAGTCGACATTCTGCTTGTATTTTTCCTTCAGATAATAACGTTATTATATCTCATTTAAAAGATGGGTTGTTGTTGTTGTTAAATGTTTGGAATACCGAGGGTCGTATAAGATATGTAGATGACACAGTGTTGATAGCAAACACAGACAGAAAACTAAAAAACTTCCTACAGAATGTAGTGAAAGCAAGAATGATTAAAAATAAACTACAAGAAAACTGAATGCATCTTCATCAGCAAAAAGTGGAGACCAAAGTGCAAATTACAGGCCAGGAAAACTAAAATCAATCAGGTACATACATTTGAATATCTGGGAAGTGTTCTGAGAGAGGACGGAAACTGCGACACTGAGATCCGAAGGCGTACTGACATGGTCAAGGACGCATTCCAAAATCTAAACAGAGACATGAAAATTTAGTTGGAAGCAAAGAAAAGTGTACTGGACTGTTACGTGATATCTGTCCTTCTATATGGTAGCGAATGTGGGACAATCTTCTCAAAGATGAAAGAAAAACTCCAAGCAAAAGAAATGTGGTTCTACAGAAAGATGCTAATGATACCATGGATCGAACGTGTGAGCAAAGACAATGTTCTGGAGAGAATGGAAACCAAAAGGGAACCTATACTTAATATCAAGAAGAGACATTTGAAGTTTCTGAAACACGTAATGAGGAAGAAGGGTTTGGAGAATCTGATACTCACAGGACGGATATTAGGAAAGAGGAACAGGAGAAAAAAGCGCGTGACATACTTAACGGATGGTCAAGCAGGGTTTGGGAGAAATAAGAAAAATATATTAAGAGCAACACGGAACAGGAAGATGTGGTGGGCCATGATTGGTAAATAGAAGGTGAGAACCTGTTGTGTCTTCATGCTAAAGGATGGTCGTTTTGTGTTTTGTGTAGACCTAGAAGCATCATCATCATCATCATCATCATCTGGATTACATTCACTAGCGACATACAGACTCAGCACTTGGCATCATATGGCTATCATGTGTTATAATCCTCACTCGTCTTTGATGTATGTGGATGGAAAGCTGAATGAAATTATGGACATTCCGAAAATTGTTCAGCCATTACTGCCACAAGAAGATAATTCTTTGTTACATCAGGTTAATGCTTGCTCACATGATGACCATGCTACTCAAATTGTTCTACAAGATGTTTGATATACTTTCCTGGCCAACACAGTCTCTAGAAACCCCTCAATTAAACATGTATGGAAAATGGTAGAAACACACTTGCCTCTTTCAATTCGTCCCCCTACAACCCTTGATATATTACGTTAATGCTAGAAAGGAATATGAGATAATATATTACAGGATGGAATTCGCAATCTGTATAGTAAGCAAATGCGAGTATTCTTTTTAAATACTGTTGTTCAACTAATACAAAACCCAAAGAGTTGCTCGCGGTAGAGTGTCTCTGAATAAAATTATAAAGATTTAATTGGAGGAAGTAAGAAGTTTAAAATATGGGGATATGTAGGATAGATAAAAGCTGGCTCTTGAAAACGATCATAGTGATGGGAGAAGCATCAATTCGAAAGTCTATTCCACAAAATCTGTCAAGTGCCATACATAATACACAATTGGGCGATCATGTCTTGAAAGAGTCATGAATGCCTAAGCAGAATATTTCTCTCAGTAGGTTGCTATATCTTTTTGCGGTAGACTGGTTGCCAACCAAGGCTATAGAACCCAATCTGTCCTTCTATTCAACCCATAGCTGGAGGGAGAAGAGATGGATTCATACTTTTCCCAATGGTAAGTTAATGTAACGAATTCAGATGGAATTCGAACTCGGCTCTCCGGTTTCTCATTCCGAGCCAAGATATATCGGACAACAGCGCACATTTATAAATACACAAGAGGAAAAGTTCAAGTAAAGCCAGTGCGAACATCTAAATATCAGAGAAACATTTTAAGAGAGAACAGAAGATGTGACACTAAAATTCGAAGTTGCAATTGAATAGCGAAAGGTGCCTTCCAAAAGCTGTTATGGTGAAATACACCTATTCTATAGTGAATAAACTCTCCCACCTAATTTAAGTAGGAGTAGTAAGAGAAACGGGGGTTAGTCGATGTTGGACGATAGTAGTCGACAGTTAGTCGAATACGAAAGTAGCTAGCGATCTGGCAAGATTACACTGCGTAATACATATTATATGAAGTTCCTAACGTTTTGTACGTCGAACCTATTAGGACCGACTTTAGCACAAATACTATCCCCACTGCGAAAATAACTCCACAACAAAAGCAAAGCAAAATATTAAGAAACAGGAAAATTCCGTTAGAAACAAAAAAAAAAAAAAGAAATTGCTGAAGTGTTATGCAATAACGTTCCTCCGATATGGCAGTGAATGCTGTACAATCTCTTCAGATATGAAGAAGAGATTTGAGACAACAAAAGTGTTGTTCTAAAGAAGGATGCTGAAAATTCCATAGCCTGTGAGTAATGAGGAGGCTTTACAGAAACAAAAAGAGCACATACTTAAAATCAGAAGGAGACAATTAAAATTTCTCGGACTCATCATGAGAAATGAGGGCTTGGAGAATGTGACGCTCATATGACATACTGAAGACAAAAGGGACTAGGGAAAACAGAGAGTTAACAACCTAACGAGCTTGGCAGGGCAGGGACTAGAGATAGTAAAAAGACATGTCTTACTTCGAGCTACAAAGGACAGGAAGTTGTGGAGAGCCATGATTTCGCGAGTTCTGAAAGTGTACATTATAGAGAAAGAAGGCGAAGACAGAATACCCAGAGAGTGAATGAAACGTTGAAAATGACTCCGAAAATCATCGTTGTAGATAAGTTATATTATCTTGACGATGAAAGTATGAAAAAATGATTATAATTGTTTGTTCAACCCACTTTTAAGCAAGTGAATAAAGCCCCTAAGGCGGAAGAGGTTATTGGGTGTGAAAGAAAAACCAAAAAAAAGAAGAAAATATCATTAAAGAAAGAGATCAATAAAAGAAGAGGAAATAAACAGAAGAAACAAAACGGAACAATATGAATGGAGGCGTCTAATGTCACTCCGAAATCGTTATTAAATAAGATAAAAATAACGAAAGTTAATGAAATGAACACAGACGAGTAATAAGCGACAAGATGAAACAGAGAACCGCCTACACAGTTGACAATAACAGATGTCGTTCACTGCAAACGATGGCAATGGCGGACAATATGACAGAATGATATAAAATAAAAAGTGCAGATTGTCACAATGACAATTACAGAGAATTACGGAGTATTTAACAAATGTAAGATATTGCAAAATGTCTGGTTAATCTGACAGATTAATCTTGTTGCGTGACTCTTCGCTATGGCCATTGTCTAAAAGCTGAAAGCTGGGAAATAAAGATTAATACGAACAAAACATCTTTTTAACAATGATTATAAGAGGCTTGTGCGAATAGTTGCAATAGTTACGGTAATTTATGTAGACGGAGAAGAAAGAAATAATAATAATAATACAGGAGGATGGAAGGCAGGAATGAATGAAAATGAATGAATGAATGAAGGAAGGAAGGAAGGAAGGCAGGAAGGAAGGAAAGAAGGAAAGAAAGAAAGAAGGAAGGAAGGTAAGATGGATAGAAGGAAGGAATAAATGAATGAATGAATGAATGAATGACGGAATGATGGATGGAGGGTAGGAATGAATGAATGAAGGAAGGAAGGAAGGTAGGAAGAAAGGAAAGTAAAATGGATAGACGGAAGGAATAAATGAATGCATGAAGGAAAGATGGATGGAAGCCAGGAATTAAAAAAATGAATGAATAAATGAAGGAAGGAAGGAAGGAAGGAAAAGAAAAAATGATAGGTAGAGGGAAGGAAGGAAAAGAAAAAATGATAGGAAGGAAGGAAGGAAGGAAAGAAAGAAGGAAGGAAGGTAAGATGGATAGAAGGAAGGAATAAATGAATGAATGAATGAATGAATGACGGAATGATGGATGGAGGGTAGGAATGAATGAATGAAGGAAGGAAGGAAGGCAGGAAGAAAGGAAAGTAAAATGGATAGACGGAAGGAATAAATGAATGCATGAAGGAAAGATGGATGGAAGCCAGGAATTAAAAAAATGAATGAATGAAGGAAGGAAGGAAGGAAGGAAGGAAGGAAGGAAGGAAGGAAAAGAAAAAATGATAGGTAGAGGGAAGGAAGGAAAAGAAAATATGATAGGAAGGAAGGAAGGAAGGAAGGAAGGAAGGAAGGAAGGAAGGAAGGAAGGAAAAGAAAAATGATAGGAAGGAAGGAAGGAAATGATAGGAAGGAAGGAAGGAAAA
Source organism: Ascarosepion bandense (assembly GCA_037127315.1). Lineage (NCBI taxonomy): Eukaryota > Metazoa > Mollusca > Cephalopoda > Sepiida > Sepiidae > Ascarosepion > Ascarosepion bandense. The sequence continues at coordinate 200,328 of JBBBDQ010002020.1, forward strand.
GAAAAAATGAAAGGAAGGAAGGAAGGAAGGAAGGAAGGAAGGAAAGAAAAAATGATAGGTAGGAAGGAAGGAAGGAAGGAAGGAAGGAAGGAAGGAAGGAAGAAAGAAAAAGAAAAAATGATAGGAAGGAAGAAAGGAAGGAAGGGAGGAAGGGAGGGAGGGAGGAAGGAATGAATGAATGAAGGAAAGAAGGAAGGAAGGAATGAAGGGAGGAAGAAAGAAAGGTAGGAAGGTAAGATTGATAGAAGGAAGGAATAAATGAATGAATGAATGACGGAATGATGGATGGAGGGTAGGAATGAATGAATGAATGAAGGAAGGCAGGAAGAAAGGAAAGTAAAATGGATAGACGGAAGGAATAAATGAATGCATGAAGGAAAGATGGATGGAAGCCAGGAATTAAAAAAATGAATGAATGAATGAATGAAGGAAGGAAGGAAGGAAGGAAGGAAGGAAAAGAAAAAATGATAGGAAGGAAGGAATGGTTGGCGGAATGGGAGAATAATAGTAGGAAGGAATAATGAAGGATGAATAGTAATAGAATAGAGGTTGGAGATTGGATTAATTGAAAATACCCGCAAACGCTGAAGCTCTACAGACAGGTACTAAGGTCTGCGAAGATGATGCGTAGGAGTCTAGAGATTGAGGAAACTCTATCTTCGGAGCTGACCACCAGACATCTGGTTGGAACATTCAAATGCTTGAAGTAACAATGTTGATGACAATGATGACAATCCTACAACTGTTGGAGTTTTCCTTTTGGGGTGGCGGGTAGCACTCCCTTGACTTATGTCAGCTCACTTTAGTAATGTTGTTGGTACCAGTTAAACCTGTACAATCTGCGCCTTAGTCGTGTAATCAGCGATTAAACAGGTTCACTCATCAGTTGTTTCCGGTAAGCATAGTAGCTAAACACGCAGCTAGACATCCAGTAGGATTAAAAACAAAACCTATCCATTGAGACTTCCTTTGGAATCAACAAACATCTAAGGCAATGAGATAGACTTGGTTCCGTTGCTGTGGGTGTAGCCAGTGTCGTAATGACAGAGTATTACCTGACGAAGGCCTTTCCAGACTGAGGCCAACGGCCAAGACAGAGGGTTCCGCCGATTGTATCAACAGCTGCTTGTCTGTGGCTTTGGTTTAATCTAGGGAGAATAGGCTTCGTCAGGTCTATACTTAGCCAAAATACCCCGTGCATTAATGAATATATCTCCGGCTTTTATCATAGGCATGCAGATCGAACTGATCTGATGTTCAGTAACCTTACAACCACATCAGATCATCATGATGATTCCCTTGATGGAAGACAGAATGTTACTGATGTTTAAAGAAAGTAAAACCAAAGCAAAAAAGACGATAATAATATTTTTATTGTTACATGAAAATTAACTGCTTTAAAATAGACAGGAATTAAAGAAGAAGAAAGGAAGGTTTAGTAAAGAGTCTGGAGATATCGGGGCACCAAGCTAGAAACGAGTTTGAAAAGCGTCCGGCTTACTCACCTCGAATTCACGAATATAAACGAATCAACAGTAAAGATATAAATATTTAAAAAAATAGATATTTCAGCACGTTCAAATACATAACAGAAAGCAGTTATCAAGAATGTGTCAAGGATAAAATTTGTCGGCGGAGAAATTTGATTTTTTAAAACAAAAGGACATACGAAACAACAAAAAAGCCAAAGCAGCCTGGGTAATGAGAAGGAAGAAAATAAAAATGAACTAAAAAGCGATACATTTAAATAAAGAAAATTAATAGTTACAAAAATCTTAAACACACATATACAGCAAAATAATTGTTATAAAATAAAAACGATTAAAGCCAGAATGGTAGATGAAAAGGGAGTTGACAAAGAATTAAACAAGACGAAAATGAACGGCTGAAAAATGAAAGTAAAGTTTAGAGACCAGTGTGTAGAATAAAAGGTGTAAGAAAATTTGGTTGAGACAATTTCAGACATTTATGGCTTAAGCTTTGACAGTTCAGAAGCGAACAGAATAGTAAAGAGAATATAAAACTTGAACTGCATAGATTGAAAAGGGACAAAATATACAAATATATTTGCCGAAGAACCTGAATTGTATTGCAAATTGTTAAATATCAGGAAATAGCGGAATCCATGAAATTTGATTCAAAACACTTTGATGAAAGGCGGACGTGCGTTGTAGTACAGTAGAAATCGGCTCGGAACGAGAAATCGGGGAGCCAAGTTCGAATTCCAGTTGAACTCCTTGCATTCACTTATACACAAATACCCTTGGGAAAGGTATTAATTCGTCTCTTCCCTCCAGTTATGGGTTAAATAACAGGATATATTGGGTTCTATAGCTTTGGCTAGCAACCAGTCTACCGCGGAAAGCATTGGCAACCTACTGCGGGATAATCTTCTTCCCAGTCAGTTATGTCTCGAAAGAGACATGATCGCCCAAGCGTGTATTACGTATGGCACTTAACTAACTGACTGATAAAAGGCAAGTCTAACCACTGCACACATGGGTGATTGGAACAAAAATCCTACAATGAAAAAAAGAACACGTAAGCCGACTCCGGTACAGATGTCAGCAAAGCTGCACAAATGGTTTGCCAAAACTTTCTTCCAGATTTTCCGGGCAGAATTCGATGAGATTCGATGACGTCATTGCAATCTCTTCAGATGTCAAAATTGTAGCTGATGAAAGAATCCAAATAAATCACCAAACGTTTGGTAAATTTCCTAACGTTTCGACAACGCAGGCAGCAAACTGTCGATAATGGCAAGATATGTTCAAGTTCAATGCCCGAGTTCGAATCTCATCATAGTCGATTTGTTAGAGAGATGACTTTTTATCGGGTTGGGGGAGACGATCCCAATCTGCAGCACAGCTGGGATGTTCATGAGAATCAGTCCCTCGGTTAACGCAATCCTTAGGCGTGAAATTTTGTTGATGAAACTGATCGGCATCCATCGTTTGCTTTGCTAGCACCTATTTACAGTTATCGTGTTGAAAGATTTGAGCGCATCTGGTCTTTTGTGAAAACTATTGATGATGCCAAGTTATGCTCTCGCTTGCAGACACTGCGACTAAGGTGGTTTCTGTAAGAGTTGAAGAATCCGATGGGTGCATAACACGACCCCTGGCTGCGTCCAGTCAACCTCCCTGACCTTTGACCGATTCTGCCCACGTTGTGTTGTTAATCTCGGATTAACTAAAGCGGGACCGCTTATTAACAATTTATGAAGATAGTCTAGACTTGCAAGGGATTGTTATATGATGAAAACCAGATTTAAGACCGCAACGCTACGGTGTACATTTATATATACTTATATATATCCAATAATTATGAAATTACAAGCAAGTCAAAATAAATGCCGGAAAAGAAATATCAGTTGACAGGTATTTCATTAGAATATTCGTGGTATATTGTTTCTACGGGAAGATCAGTTGGTTGAATTTGCAATATCTCTTTCCGAGCGTCTTCCTCTTATTTTCAGCAGTAGGCGAGTTTTCAAGCCGACCGTATTTCAGATCTCTTCTTCCAAGATACGGGGACCGACTCACTAATTCTCGTCTTGCATTCTGATTTTGCCAAACAGCACCACAGCCGGTGTAGGAAACAAGGGTGTAAGGTATCCATTTCCCTTCCTATATATATTTTACCAGCTCGAAATGAAAACAATTACATTGAACCATTTCGACTTCTGATAGTAAACATCATCCCTCTATTTACCTGTTTGCTTCGGTCAACTGTCCTGGTAACCTAGTCCACAGGAAGTGGCCAAGGCCTCATTTCGATCTAGGGTCACCCATCATCAAAATCTATTGACAGATATTTTGTTTCGAGTTACTTTCATAAATTCGCTTAAGAATAATTTTGAATTCAGTAAAATTCGCTGCTGGCTTTTTCCCTTTGTTAACACTTCAGCTACTTTTCCCGACAAAATAATTGTATTCTCCAATTTCAGAGAATTCTTTCTGATCTTGAAAATCAGTTAAAATTATAGAAGAATCCAAAGAAGTATCTTGTACATAAAGTGGTAGGATAACTCTCTAGGAGAGCTCTAAATATATATGTATATAAATACATATAGAGCAAATATATGCAAAAATTAAGACAGACACGTTATTCCATGGTTAAGCGGAAGTTTAAACCTATTTAAGGCGAACCATCGTCAGCTTCCGTTTTTATCGTACGGAAGATTTTAAAAACTTCTGTACAATAAAGACGGAAGCTGATGAGGATTCGCCTGATATATATATATATATATGTTCTTAGAAGTAATCCATAGAAAAGACAGTATTAATAAAAAAGACAAGTGGAAAACTGTGTTTAGTTTTTTGCCATAGCTATAAAGAAGAGTAAAATGTTGTAAGTTAATGTAATTTTTTATATTACAAGACGCTCATACATATTCACCATTTTACCTGAAATGTTACATTGAATTACGTCACTCAGCATCCTCGAAAATTTAGAAATAAAATCAGAAGCTATCAAGTCCAGTGATTCTATACTTTCGGCTCACATGATCCATCTTCAGAGAGGTTACAGGGACGTTAACATGAAGACATGCCCCCATCAAAGATGATTTTATCTTGTGTTGACGTAAAACATTGCCATGCAACAATAACAGTTGGAAGCAGCAGAATAAAAAATTATCCAGATGTTGGACAATTTTTGTCTTTATTTTCTCCTGAAATTAAAGCCCAAAATACAATGTTTAGAATGGCTCATGATTAAATATAATAGACATTCATTGTCTGTTATATTTAACAATATATGTTTAGAAAATTACCTGCTGTCTCGATACCCTAAGTATATATATATATATAGAATAATTTTATCCATGATTATAAAACCAAAAAAAAAAAAAAAATCATTATCAAAAGAAAAAAATTAAAAAAAGAATATATATATATATATATATATATATATATATATATATATATATATTCTTTCTTTAATTTTTTTCTTTTGATAATGATGAAAAATCATTATCAAAAGAAAGTTTTATAATCATGGATAAAATTATTAATAAAGAATATATATATATATATATATATATATATATATAATATATATTCTTTTTTTTAATTTTTAAAATTTTTTAATTTTTAAAAAAGAATATATATATATATATATATATATATATATATTCTTTTTTTTAATTTTTTTCTTTTGATGATGATTTTTTTTTTTGGTTTTATAATCATTGATAAAATTATTCTAATTGGGGAAACTTCGTACTATTTTTTTAAGTTGGGTCTAAAAATCGGTGAAACTTTTCACAAAAAAAAAAAAATATATATATACATAAAATAGAAGAAAATGAAAAAATCACCGACCAAGATTGGTTGATTTTTTTTATGGCTGGTTTACTTGTCTAGTAACATAAATTTCAGAAGTGAACAACCGCCAGTTGTTGATTGTGATGATTCAAAACGCAACGTCGACAACAATTTGGCTAAAAGCGCCTCGAAAATTTTCCCAAGAGTTACTAGCATTGAAAGATAATAAAGATTTTGGAAAATTGTCCAAGAACGATTCAGAAAAATGGAATGTTTCATGTTATTGCGAATTACCTTCATATTTCTCGCTCGAATTTCTTTCGAATTAAAGAATTTGCTCTTAAACATACAATATAAATTTGATACAAAAACAATATATAAATTGCAAACATTGTGTCTGCTTATTTTTTATAAAACCCGTTCATACTCACTGATAATCTTTGGCGTATTATAATTGAAAGATGTCAGAAATGAGCTGTAACGTTGACAGATGTTATTATCATTCATTTCTCAAGGTACCCAAGTACTTTCAATCTTTTTTTGAGATCATCTTCAGGGGTGTGAGTTATGGTTACCGCTCATTTTTTATATCTTTTAATTATAATACGCGAAAGATTATCCGTGAGTATGAACGGTTTTTATTAAACATAAGGAGACACAATGCTTGAAATTTATTTAATCTAACATGTCTAAAAGAAAGTTTGCTGCCTGAATACACAAATTTTAAACATAATGCGGTAGCCTTTTCCCGACAAACTGTTTTCTTTGAAATGTGAAAACTTTGAAATTTAAAGATCATTATTAGTCTATATCAAAAAGACTTTAAAACTGTCTTTTATGAAAACAGTCTTTATTAATTAACACAATTTTGAAAAACTGTATCTAAACTTGTTTATAAATGGAACTTTGTCTGTGTGTGTATGTGTGTGTGTCTCTGTGTGTGTGTCCGTTACCTATAGACTCCGAAACGGCTGAACCGATTTTCTTGAAAATTTACACAGTTGTACTATAAGCGTCTGCGAGTGTTCTTAGCTAGGTTTTGTGTCGACGTACCCCCTATAAATATCGAAAATCGATAATCGAAAAAATCGGGTTATAGAAGGAGTGGTCCGATTTTAATCAAATTTGATACACTCATAGAAAAAGACATGAGAAACGAGACTTAGAAGTTTCAAGGTTGCAGTTCTTATAATAGTGCAGAAAATCGATAATATATATATATATATATATATATATATATAAGGCAAGAAAGATGTTTGTGTGTGTGTCTGTTTATCTGCCTGTATGTCTGTATTTTTCAGCACTTTTATTTTAGCTTTTGCTTTGGGTTTGGCTCGAAGTATGTATAATTGTATTTCCTAGTCTCAGCCATGATACCATTTACTCAGAGGACTTATTTAGCCTTCAAAATTCAGTTTAGGACGAAAAAATATTATTTGATATCAATACCAGGAAATCAAAATTTGACTTACATCCATTGATTTTTCTTTCAGTCTACAGTTTCGCTTTAACTAGAAACAACTATTGCTTTTTAGTCTTTCGGGCCAACGTCCAAAGACTCTGAGCTCCAGGACCACGGATTAGTTTTAAAGCTTTTATTACACCCAAGCAACGTCGGGCTATCCTGCTAATTAGAACATAAAAACTTTCTTGGAACACCTTTTTTTGCATTTACTGTTTGTTTCATTACTTGTTGTAATGAACCGATTAACCAACGGCGATTCGCTCACACTCCAGTAATGACACGCTTCAGTTCATCAAGATTCCATGGATAGCGTGTTCTTAATCTCCTCTTGATGATTTCGTCATAAATGTTATAGTGGTTCATGAGAATAACATAAAGCTTCAATAGGACTTCAATAACCAAAATAATAACGGACATTTGCTAAAACGCAGGGTGCGTAAAATGACGCAGACATGACAATAACACTGACATCTCATTTTAACAGATATATTTACCAAGATTACACAAAAATATCTTGAAATACTAAAGAGTAAATTTATTCAATAAAATCACCATTGGCTTAAACCATGCAGTACTGATTCCTATGTCCTCAATGTCTATATCTATAAATGCTCTGCATGTTGCGATGAATAAATTGTCGTCTGAATTAGGCAAAAATGAAAATAATACTGACACCTCATTTTAACAGATATATTTACCAAGATTACACAAAAATATCTTGAAATACTAAAGAGTGAATATTCAATAAAATCGACCAAACACGCTCCGCAGATGACTTTGGAATCTCCGCCATTTTTTTTTTTTTTGGATAGTTTCATTTAAGTTGGTGAATGTTGACCTAATCCTTACCTTCAGTTCATCTCTGGCGTTACAAGGAGTTTTGTTGGTCCCTAACTCAATAATGGTCCTGGGCATGACGGTAAACTGCATCCTGCAGAAAGGCCTCTGATTGGAACGTTGCCTGGAACCACCTCTTAATTGTTGTTGTTCTCAGGCCCACTCTGATCCGGAGTGGTAGCACCTGTTAGGATCCCAGCTATGGGCAAATTGTTAACACCCAAACTTAGGATTAAAACACTATGAAAGTATAAAAATAAACTTTTATAGAAAAATATACACTTTTGAAGGAAAATAATATAACCAACAATACATTTTTGAAAAAAAATTATTACCATAACACATTTTTGAAGGAAAAAATTATTCTCAGCAAAACATTTTTGAATACAAAACTAGAAGACATTTCTAAGAAAAAAGAATAAAAACAAAAAAATTTTCATTAAAATCTGACTAAATCAACCTTCTCACTATAATCAAACATTAAAAAAAAACCTTAAAACCCCACATTTTTGGCATTAAATAACCCACAGAGATGTTGATATGCCGTTAAACAAAACTCAAACTCTAGCTCAATAATAATCAAGGTAGTTGCTACCTGGGGAGTTAGGTGGCCATATATAAGGGTGGATGTGGCTGCACAAATTGTCTAACGGCAACTATGATTGGATCCTCCTAGTTTGTGTAGCATAGTGCAGAGTCCTGTTGCCAGATATAGGGTCATCCAGCAGCCACTCTCTTGACCCAGTATAGTACTACCTCACCAAGGTACTAGATGTAGGCCTGTGTTGGGTCTGAGGTCCTGTGTGAAGATGGATGGAGGCATAACGTCGTCATCACTAGTGATCACATCAAACACCATAACGTTGACTGGATATATCAACTAAATATTTCCGAATCCTTTGCACTGTTCTTAGATTGACATGTGGTATACCCTTCTGTATACGTGCTTCCCTAATAGCTAAAATCTCCAAGAGTTTAAATACAACGTCAATGGTCATCTCTTATCCCTTGACACCCATCCTTCTCTTATTCTTTCTCCAACATCTCTTTTATCTTGTTCTTCTCTCTTTTCACTTTACAATCACGCAACTCTCCTCAGACCAATATTTCCATCCTTCTCTTACCCGCTCTCTGACACTCTCTGTAACTGGTTCCTCTTTCTCTTCGCTCTCCTCCTATGTAAACTTTCACGCTCCTCTTATGTAGCCCCCTGTGCACCAGTGGCAGTACTGCTTTGCTTGGGATGAAAGCATTATAAAAAACATTCAATATTCCATGTTTTTCACACAAACACAAAGAAGCATATTTTTTGCATTCATTTATAGTTTGGACTTTTTTCTTTGAAAGATATTTGATTAAGACTTTGCTAGATATCTTAATCTCATGTCTAATCCATATTTTGCCGGCAACTTTTGGCATTAAAAGAAAGCTTTCAAGATTATATGCCTCGAAAAACACTGGCAAAATGAAAGCAAAAATCTTACAAAATTGTATTGCAAGTTTGATAAATCATAACTTGCGCATGCGTTAAAAATAAACTTTAATAATAATAATAATAATAATAATAATAATAATAATAATAAAAAGCCTCTTTCTAAGCATAAGATGCATCATCCAAAGGTTGACGTAGACCGTCTATACATACCCCGTAAAGAAGGTGGAAGAGGTCTTATTCTGCTAGAATTGTCATACAAGACAACAACTATTGGCTTACTAACATACATAAAAACAACAAAGGACTAGATGATACAATTAGTCAAGCAACATGAAGAAAGAAAGAAAAATATTCAACAATAAAAGAAGGCAGTAAATACAAACAAGATTTACATTTAGTAGATTCTGTAGAAAACAAAACAGAAGCCAAGAACCAAATATTGCGGCAAAAATATGAAAATGAAAGCCAAAAATAAAGCTCTTGAACAGATGAAACAACGCTGGCAAGACAAACCTCTGCATGGCCAATATCCAGAACGTGCCAATAAAGTTAATACTCATCAATGGTTAAGTAACCAAACTGGAAATTGAAATAGAAAAAAATGTGGAAATTGAAAACAAGAGTCGTGCCAGTGATAGTAGGTGCACTTGGAATGATAAAAAATGGAACAAAACGACACATTGAAAGAAACCCTGGAAACCCCAGCTTAAGAGATATACAAAAATTGTCTTGTTATGTCCAGCCCACACAATAAGGAGAACTTTGTCTATGTAACGCTAGGGATGATAGGGGAGATAGAAAAAACATGAAATGGAGCCATAACGACACGCCATGACTTGCCTTAGGTCTTTCCGCAGACTTGGTAGGTAGTGCGACCATAGCAGAAATTGAAATATGATGAAAAATGACATAATAATAATAACATCAGCAACAATAATCATGCAAAATCCGCAATTTCCGGTTTAAATTCAGTCGATATTATTATTATTATCCAAATGTATATCATATCTTGAATTCACAAAGAAATATTTTTCCATACCTTCATTTTTTTCGATTGCAGTAGACAGCGTATAACTTTCAAATTTGTACTTTTATTGTATAATGAGTTCAGTATGAAGATTATCGACCCGCTAGGGGTTCAGGATCTATAGCTCAACAAGATGAGTCGAGGGTATTGAGGTCGTAGGTTTTCTTTCACATTTTTTCTCTACTAAAATGCCGTAAAGATGTGTTGCTCTTCCGAAGACGTATGGTTCATATGAATATAGAAAGGTACTTGTTCGATTCATTTACCGAAATGATTAAAAAAAAATGTCACCAGAAATTTCAACTGTTCTTTCTGATCCTAAGCAAAAGTATTCTTTTTCTCTTCATTTTTTCTTAAAATTACTCACATATTCAGTGCATGTTTTTCTCAGTATTTTTCCGTAGAACCACTTCCCCATTACTTCAAACGTTTTTTTTTTTTTCATTTATGAAGAAAATTCTACAACATTCAATGTCATTTATCATTAAGATGATTTTGATTTTGTATAATAGCTGAGAATTCTTATCTTTGTTTCCACCGAAATTTCCCTGTTTCTTAATATTCCGATTAGGAAGGCATTTTTGCAATTCCAATTCACTTCGAATTTCTGTTTTACATAGACTGTGATGATATTTTCTAAATAGTTGGGGATTAAATTGGGCTGTTCCTTTTGCTAATGACCATATATTCTGTTTTCTTATAGTAGACAGTCCTCTCTTTTCGCTTTCCTTCACTACCTTGTTTAGAAGTAACTGCAAATCTTTTTCTGTGTCTGCCATCACCACAGTGTCATCAACGTATCTTATTTTTTTAAGATTGTGTCTAGTACTACTAATAAATCGTGACAGAACATCCAGCTTTTCTCATAAGTTGAATAAATCCGGCGAAATCTCACTTTTGTCTAATGCTTCTTTCTATTTCTGTCTACCTCCACAATTCATTTCCTATCCGTATGCAGACTGTTTATTCAGATTTAAATATTCTGGATTATCCTAATATATTTCCAGAATAAAACAAGTTTCCCTAACAGTTCAAATAGATTCTTGAGCCTTCGATCAGTTAAGAATTACGTGTTCTTTTTTCATTGTAGGATTTTTATTCCAATCACCGATGTGTACAGTGGTTAGACTTGCCTTTCATCAGTCAGTCAGTAATTGCCATACGTGATATACACTTGGGTGATCATGTCTCGAAAGAGACATGACTGACTGCGCAGAAGATTTTCTCGCAGTAGGTTGCCATTACTTTCTGTGGTACACTGGTTGCCGACCAGGGCTATAGAACCCAATCTGCCCTATTATTTAACCCACAACTGGAGGGAAGAGACGAATTAATACCTTTTCCAAGGGTATTTGCGCATAAGTGAATTTGAGCTTTACCCTGTCAAATACTTTTGCGTAGTCTCTTTTTCACTGCTATTACTTGCTCTGATGCCATTTTGATCATTAAGATCTCAATTCTTGCTACACTGTCTTTAACGAAGTTAAACTTTTCCTGTACCATTTCTGGTCTAATTATTCTACGGTATCTGTTCGTCAGAAAATAGATGCTAAGTTTTGTAATTTAACTCATTAAGCTGATAGTGCAATGGAGGTCGTATTAATTGGTGCCTAACTTCATAGCATTATGAAGACAAATCTAATAAGGTCTTCCGGTATGTCACCACTGTCGCATATTTACATTTATTTCAATAATCTAGTTGTCCACTATGTTAAATCGTTTAAGGTTGACAGCGTCTCTTTTGCAATTGTATCTGATTCTGATGTTTTGCTCCTGTTCATCCTGGCCAATACTGTTATTACCTCAGGCTTTAGTTAAAAAAAAAAAAAAAAAAAAAAACAGAACCCAAAAATATTGTATTAAATCTTACAAATGTCCAGTTATTTTCAAGAAACTTGGCAGATTTACACTTCAGTCTGTGTACGACCATTCCCTGAAGTTTTCGTTGAATTGGTCATTTTGCATAAAGTCATGATCTTTCTAAAATATGCTCTAAATGGACTCCACGGCGTTTGAGCAAAACTTTGCGCAAAATTGTCAATGACTTGGACCCATTCCTCTTTGCTGATTTCCCTGAATTTTGCTGTGATTGCTGCCTTCAGTTCACCAATCGTTTGTGGGTTGTTCTGGTACACATTATCCTTGAGATACCCTCACAAATAAATATCTGGGGGGTCGATTCCGGTGAGTGCGGTGCTCACTCAACGTCACATTTCTTACTGATCAGTCTCTCCTGAAATCGCTCTCTCAACCAGGCTAGGGAGTCATTTGATGCGAGGGGTGGATGACCCTTTCTTGCTGGAACCACTGTTCATCTCAATCTATCCCTCTGCGTCGTCTTAGTGATGCCAAAAGCTTCATCAGCACTGTCGCATAGCGCTCTGTATTCATTGTTTGAGGTCTCTAATTTTTGTCTTCGAAGCAGCATGGACTGAAAACGCCATATTTTGAAATTACAACCCGAGCTGTGCAGATTGTTACATGTAACGGTCTTTGTAACACATCCTTCGGTCCAGTTTTTACCCCCCGCCCGCCCCCTGTATTTAAGGTTTTTCCTTGTTTTTTGTGACCTGTGGGTTTCCAATATATTTTTTTTTGTGTCCTGTGGGTTTGCAATATATTCTTTTTTGTCCTGCGGGTTTCCAATATATTTTTTGTGTCCTGTGGGTTTCCAATATATTTTTTTGTGTCCTGTGGGTTTCCAATATATTTTTTTGTGTCCTGTGGGTTTCCAATATATTTTTTTGTCCTGTGGGTTTTCAATATATATTTTTTGTGTCCTGTGGGTTTCCAATATATTTTTTGTCCTGTGGGTTTCCAATATATATTTTTTGTGTCCTGTGGGTTTCCAATATATTTTTTTTTGTGTCCTGTGGTTTTCCAATATATGTTTTTGTGTCCTGTGGATTTCCAATATATTTTTTTGTGTCCTGTGGGTTTCCAATATATTTTTTTGTGTCCTGTGGGTTTCCAATATTTTCGTTTGAGCTTTCAGTTATTTTTATTTCTCTAGTATGAGTTCCTGGAAAAAAGAAACCAAGGCTATTTTGTTGAAAATATTGTTTTACAACTAAGAATATAGTGTTTTTTCATTTTGCTTTTTTTGTTTAACTGCATATCGACTATATATGGGTTATTTAACCCTGAAATTTAATTTTCTTGGGGGCATTAGTAATTTTTTAAAAGATGTATTACTGGTAATATTTATATTTTCCTTGCACAAACGTATTTCTGGTAATTTATTTTGCTATGAAAATATATTGCTGACACCCTCTCCATAAAAATGCATTTCTACAATTTGGTAGTGTTTTGACCCCAGTTTTGAGTGTTAATTATTTGCCCTGACCTGGGACCCTAACAGGTTATACAACCCCTAGTCTTAGTGGACCTGAGAACAACAGCAATTAAGAGTTGGCCCCAGGCGCCTCAAAATCTCCCAAACGAAGACCTTGCTACCCGATATAGTTTATGATCATATTCAGGAAAATATACTGGTTATGTGAGCCTGTGTAAGCAGGACTTGAACAACATGGATTCTGTGGTCCAAGACTGTTGTCTTCAAGGGGTGCACTTGAAGTGTATTGACAAGAGAAACATGCCCAAGGAAAAATTTTAGAGTTAAAGGTACTGTTATGCCTGAAGTGCTTAAAACATTCAGAGATTTCTATATTTCATTTAATAATTGATAATTTGATAATTGATGATTAATAAAAAATTCAAACTTATGTTTTAACAATTGGTTGGGGAAAAGATTTTAAGTTGTCTTAACAATTGATAGCGAAAATAATTAAACTTCTGTTTTGAATCTGTCTGCTGTTGCTTTTAACTTTATCTGCCTTCATAATAATGAAATTATTTACCAGCTAAATAGCCTGCGGTTTTATTTTACTGAGACCAGTAAAAAAGCCTTTTTTTTCTTTTAGATTTGATGCATCCTATCAAGAAAAACATCATTGAACATTTATTTCTTTTTCCTCTTTTATTCCTACCTGTCGTATGTATGCTGTACATTTTTCTTCTTTTTTTGTATATGCCTTGTCCTTTCAGGACGTAGGCGATCATGGCTTTCCATGGCTTTCTATCCCTGGTGACTCTTAGCGCGCTTTCTCCTATTACACAACACAACCCCCGTTCTGTCATCCACCTGCTCAGGCCCTTCAAATATGTTATCCGCTGCTTTCCCCTGTCTCTTTTTCTCTCTACCTGGCCTGTTAGTATCAGGTTCTCCAAGCCCTCTTTCCTCATTGCATGCCCCAGGAAATTTAGTTGTCTCTTCCTGATGCTCAGTATTAATTTCCTTTTCGTTTCCATCCTTTCCAAAACCTCATCATTGCTCACATGCTCAATCCATGATATCCGCAGCATCCTTCTGTAGAACCACATTTCAAGGGATTCAAGTTTTTCCTTTGACTCTGCTAATATAGTCCAGCATTTACTGCCATATTGAAGAACTGACTTCACATAGCAATCTAGTACACTCCTCTTTGTTTCTAGTGAAATTGTCCTGTTTTTATAATAGTTTACTCAACTTCTGGAATGCTTCCTTCGTCATGCCAATTCGCCTTCGGATCTCTGTTTTGCACTTTCCGTCTTCTGTTCGAACACTTCCCAGGTATTTAAATTTTTGTACCTGCTTCATTTTAGTATCTTTCACCTGTATTTGGCATTTTGGGCTGCTCTTTTTGCTGATGACCATGCATTCAGTTTTCTTGCAGTTTATTTGTCGTTGTTTCTTGTCATTCTCTTCAGCTACCTTCTGTAGGGGGTCTTGTAGTTTCCTTTCCGTGTTTGCTATCAGCGCTGTATCATCTGCGTACCTAATGTTGTTCAAATTGTGGCCTCCGATGACAAATTTTGGCATAACATCTAGGGTCCTCAGAATAGTCTCGCTGTAAAAGTTGAATAGGTTGCTTGCATTTATTTCTAACGTTTGTGTTTAATATTCTATATTCTGTACAATTTGTAGCATTGTTTGCAGTCGTTTTCATATTGCCAAGAATTTCGTCTTTCATTACCTTTTTTTTTGGCGCACTTTCCTTGAGCTTGTTTGTTGATCTCACTAGAGCTTCCCTTAATGTGTTTCCATTTCATTTCTTCTCATTTATGCTGTTGAATTTACTCTTAAATCTTGACAGTATACACCTGCTGGGTGTTATAAAAATCGATTAATTAACAGCGTTGGGTGTTATTAAAACCAAACATTAGTTATTATTTGGTCGTTTACTGTGCAGCATTCAACATATTTTTTCTCCGTGATCTTTAAGGCATCAATTCATACTTGCCAACCAAATTAATTGCTGAAATTAAATCTAAAAGCTGAAAATAGATCCCCACAGTCAAATTTTATGGAACGGTGATTAAAAACAGATGTGCGTGGTGGTCCAGTGGATATCGGCTCGAAACAAGAAATCGGAGAGCCGAGTTCGAATTCCAGTTAAATTCATTACACTTACGCGCAAATACCCTTGGGAAAGGTATTAATCCGTCTCTTCCTTCCAGTTATGGGTTAAATAACAGGACAGTTTGGATTTTGTAGTCTTGGCTGGCAACCAGTCTACCGCAGAAAGCAATGGCAACCTACTGCGGGATAATCTTCTGTCCAGTCAGTCATGTCTCTTTCGAGACATGATCGCCCAAGCGTGTTTCACGTATGGCACTTAACTGACTGACTGATTAAAAACTGCTTCCTTATAGCCATGACACTATCCACGTTTACAAATGAAGGAGTGAATTTGCTTGAAACGCAGGCACCCACATGTTGGCAGTTATTAATATCTGGAAAAGCATGGTACACGAACACAAGTGTGAGACTGATGGTGAAGATCGAACTCGCTATAGGAGTAATGATTTGATAATCTAGTTTGATAATTACTGTTAAAAGAAGAGGGGCCAACGGATTTTATATCTACACAAACTTTGGATGTAGTGAACAAAACAAGTTCTATATTTTAAAAAAATTAAAATGCTAAACTCTGACATTGATTTTGGTAGGAAAAAAGAAAAAAAACGAACTTTCTAGAATTTACAAACATTGATTAGTACACAAAACTCGCAAAATTTTACACATCGATGTGAAATGTTTTTCGGCCAATAGAAAACTGGGAAACATCTTTAAAAAAATTCAAATAATTATCTAATTATAAAAAAAAAATCATTTTATGGACCCTTTTCGCGAGCCGACGTGAAGTTTGTTTGTCGTCCAATAGAAAGCCCAGAATCACATCAGGGAGTGAATTCCCAAATGACCTGTTCGGAGCCGCAGAAAACGAAATAAAAAGACGAAACAAGAAGACGGTCCCAGTGAGAAAAATACGAAAATAATTAACACGTCCCTCGACAAAAATCAAGCGAGCGTATTATTGTTGCCTTTCTCTTTCTCTCTCACCACCTTCTTCTTCATCGTTCACCCGTCTACTTGATAGCCGCACGGAACACTTTAAGACTGAGTGAATACTTCAAAGACACCCCTAACAAACAAACGTTCATACACATACATACATACACATAACTCATTCTTGCAAGGACTGCTACGAACATTTTAACGACATTGTACCAACAAAAAAGGACATTACTTTTATTTGTAAAAATCTTAATTGATTGATATATATATATATATATATATATATATATATATATAAAATTATTGTTTTTATATGCAACTTGATTGTCTTGTTTTTTACCCTTCTTATAGCGGACTATCTAACTAACAAGACCAAATCAAACTAATCTGTTTCAACGCACATACATTTCACTATAACAGATAACCCACTATAAGTGGTTGAATCATCATAAAGTTAATATCACTACAACAAATATTTGGACAGTAAATTTATGAATTCAATGCTTAAAAATTGATTTTTCGCCGGTGCTTCACAGGCAAATAATTTTCTAATGCTTTTTAATTATGATCGAAAATGGTACGACATAATTCGGCTTCTGTTCAGAAGTTAATAATGACAACGTTTCAATTTATTAATATTGCGTTGGTTTCATGTTTATAAATGGGACAAAAATCAAATGCAACTGCAATATTCTCAAACTATTGTTTCACCCCATGTAAGGCAGTAAAGCCACTGAGACATAAGGGGGTTACTGGGTGTGAAAAAGTTAGAAAATAAACATTGACAGGTGATGAGATCTTATCAATTAACAGTAACACACGAGTTGGCTATCGCTAATCGCTATCAAATATCCTCCTGATTAATCTTCTTTTGTTCTCGCTTCTTAGCAATAATTATTTCATTGATCGGAGCTGGGTTTATCTTTTGCTGTTGAGTCCCGGTTCCTTTTACTATTTTTAAGGAGCCTGGTGTAATTTGATATTTTCTGGGTCCCGTTTGCCATTGGTTGATTTTCTTTTTCTTTTTCTTTTTTTTATTGTGAAGGTGTGTGCTTTCTTTTAATGTCTTATTTATTACTTTTTAATGTACGCGTGAGTGGAGTCCGCTTAATTGTTTTGCATGTAATTAGTGTCCACGGAATTCTTTTTCAATCTTGATGCTAAAAACTATCACAGCTCAACACTATATATACACTACCGGCCATAATTATTAGGCCACCCCAGTGTTTAAAAAAAACAAACATCTATTTCATATTATTTTTTAGTATTTATTGCCAAGTGAATAATTGTAAATGAAAATAGAATGGTTCTTTTGTTAATATTGCACAAAAATATGTGCATCAGATTAATTTATAAATATTTAATAATTACCTATATTGCAGTTTCATCAATAACAGAATGAAGAACATTTAGGGTGATTCAGATGAGTTTATCTTTGCTTCCTTGCCTTGTAACATTTTGCAAAGTAATAATGACAAAAGAACCATTTTATTTTTATTTGGCAATAAATACTAAAAATAGCATGAAATACATAATTTCTTTTAAAAAACACTGGGGTTGCCTAATAATTATGACAGTAGTGTATACCACAGTTTACTCTCGCCTTGATCAAAAATCTGGTGTTGGTGACAAGGCGAACCTCGCTGCCGAGCTTGAGAAGGACCTCCAATCCGTGGTGGATTGGGGTAAAAAATGGCTCGTAAAATTCAATTCTTCCAAAACGAAGCTGCTGACAATTAACCACCACAGACAACCGCACCTCCCTCCCATTAGCATGGAACAGGTTTGCCTCCCAGAGAGTAAAACACTACGCCTGCTTGGCCTGACACTATCAGCAGACCTCAAGTGGAATGACTACGTCGAATCCATTGCTAAATCCGCAGCTATGAAAGTCGGCTCTCTGTGCAGGGCCCGGAAATTCTTTCCGCCTGAATCTATCCTGCAATTATATAAATCCACCATCCGCCCGTGTATTGAGTACTGCTGCCACATCTGGTCGGGTGCCCCTTCTATTCTCCTCGGGGTTCTTGACAAAATACAGTGAAGAATCTGTAATGCGATTGATACCGACTTGGCTGACCGCCTGCAGTCTCTCTCTCACCAGCGTGACGTGGCATCCCTGTGCCTCTTCTATAAATACTTTTATGGCTTCTGCTCTGACGAACTTAAATCACTGGTGCCCCCTAGATGTGAATTTGCACGAGATACTAGATTGGCAACTAGGTCCCACTCTTTTACAGTGAAACCGATGAAATGTAACCGCAATTTCTACTCCAACAGCTTCTTTCCTCGCACTTCCCGCCTGTGGAATTCCCTACCGCATGCTTGCTTCCCCGACGGCTACAACCTCCAGGAGTTTAAATGTAAGGTCAATAGACACCTCCTAACACACTAACCCACACCCACTCTCTCCAACTCTCTCCCTATGTACATTCTAAGTCGTCTATCACCCTCCTTCTGATATTTCCTATACCCAATCCCTCTATGTAACCCCCTGCGCTATAGTGGCAGTGGAATGCCTTGCTTGGGGGGACACGATTAAAAAAAAAAAAATATATATATATGCTTTCTTAAAACGACCGATAAAGAATGTTTTATTTTTTTATTTAATTTTTCTAGTATTCTTACAATTTTATTTGCTTTTTTTTTTGTTTTTCTGGAGATAAGGAATGTAAAAATGTTACATAGTTATTGACTTTCCAAGCGCTTTCAACCAATTCATGGCGATTTTCAAACAATTTTTTAGGCATGAACTTTTGTAATAATCTTATATTATTTATACGGGAGAATATTCGACAAATTGGAAGTTGTCAAATTATTTTCCGAGTGATTGGGTGCCGAGTTTAATTATTCTGTTTTTGTTTCAAGTTATATATATATATATATCCGAGTGGGTACAGAACGAAGAAAGAATTTTTTTCCCGTCCAAAACATTAATTTAAAACAGTGCTCGATATATGATATATAGAGCTGTGAATATTTATTATAAATTATGATTTAGAACATGTACATAATTTTTAATATATGTCTTCGACAATCATATGTTTGTTTCAATGTTGGCTGTCCAAAGTTTCTTCGGGAGGGAAAAGCAAAACTGAATTCGTCTGCCTTCATTATCAATAACCCCAACCAACATCCCACAACAACAATGAACCAAATATAGGCAGCAGACGAATTCAGTTTTGCTTTTCCCTCCCGAAGAAACGTTGGACACCCAACGTTGAAACAAACATATGATTGTCGAGGACATATATTAAAAAATTATGTACATGTTCTAAAACATAATTTATGATATATATATATATATATATATATATATATATATATATATATAAAAACGTCTACGCAGTAGAAGAAGAACATTCGATATTCACGAAAAATAACATGAACGGGAGAGTGTTTGCTGGGAGGGAAGGTATTCATTCCTTCACATGTGCAGATGATTATAATGACGTGCATGCGAATTGACGTTCTCCCTTAAAAGGGACTCAGAATTTCTTTTTGTATTTTTTATTGTCATTTATTTATTTATTTATTTAGTTAGTTATTTTCTGATGAAGTTGTGTTCACGTGGGCGACAACGATGCAAAGGATAGGGTTACACCTTAACAGTTACTGGGACCGAAGATTTTTGTTCTGAAGGGTTATACATCTGCCCTAAATTCCCAAGTATAAGAGAGGCGAAAAAGAATGATAAAAAAAAAAAACGGAGAGGAGAAAAAAGGAATAAAGGGGAGCAGAAGAAAAAAGATTAAACAATGAAAGAAGAAAAGGAAAAAGAAAAAAGGACGATCGAGAAAGTGTAAAAGAACGAAAGCAAGCAAGAAATAAAGTTAAAATACCAGAATTCTGAATGAAATATAAAGTGAAAAAAAAAAAAATGAAATAAAAGTGAAAGCAAACTTTAAGAAAATAATGAATGGAGATTATTATGAGAACAAAAAAAATGAAAAAGGATTAAATAGAAAACGGATAATAAGCCTAAAAAAAGAGAAAAAGAAGATTCGATCTAAATGAAGAGGGAGCAGACGATAACAAAAAACAAGGAGAAAGAAAGGAAAGATTTTGAAGGAGAAAAATAAAAAAAAAGGCTAGTAAAACAAGGGATAAGAACACATTAGAAAAAGAAGGAAAGAATAAAGACAAAAAAGTCAAAATGAACAAGGGAAAATAAAAAGGAAAACAACGAAAGAAAGAAATCTTTTAAAAAAAATGAAAGAAACGGTATAATAGGTGACAGAAATGTATAATGTTGAAATAAGATTGTGAAAGAAGATAAAATGTGTTCTTCTACGACTAAACATGTCCTAACTGGATTGGTTAGAAGTTACCCAGCTTAACTGTCGTGTCTCAAGCTGATATTTTTCTAAGCTTAATAGAGATCAAGTTCAAAAGAAGAGAAAATGGAAGCAGAGAAAGATAGAGTTCATTTAGCTTTGAATGACTAGTGTCTTCATTGAAAATTAGTGTTTGAAAATCAATGACTTTATTGGGGAAATAGAAATCACTTAGTCCTCAGTTGTGTGTGTGTTGAAGCCTTTTTGAAGCCTTTACTTTAAGCACAAATCTGATGGCATTTAATATCTTTTAAGACTACTACTTTCGTTTTTATACCGTTGTTTTTACAATTTTTTCTTTCCTTACTAACTCGGAAACTCAACTTTTTTCTTAAAAAGATTTATTTTAAGATGTATATTTAGCATATTCGAATTGTCCGTTCGAATACTCTATGAGTTTGGAACAGTCACTATCGTCATCATCATCATCATCATCATAATTTGGTCGTAGGGTTACTGTACAACTGAGCACCTGGCCAATTCACTCTATGTCAATCGGTCAGTCAGTTAAGTACCAGACGTGATACACTCTTGGGCGATCATGTCTCGAAAGAGACATGACTGACTAGACAGAAGATTATCCCACAGTTGGTTACCATTACTTTCTGCGGTGGACTCCTTGCCAGCCAAGGTTATCTGTCCTGTTATTTAACCCATAACTGGAGGGAAGAGACAGACTAATACTTTTCCCTCGGGTATTTGCGCGTAAGTGAATGCAAGGAATTCAACTGGAATTCGAACTCGGGTCCCAGATTTCTCGTTCCGAGCCGATATCCACTGCGCCACAAGGCACTTTATGTATATCAGCTGAAATGAAGATATGTTCATTCAAGTATAACGAGTGCTGGGAAAATACACCTGACAAAGCCCATTCCTCTCCATATCAAACCAGTTTTGATGTCCTACAAACTCAAGGGTCGCCTTGGTCACGGACAGGTGAACAAAAAGATTCCTTGTTAATTTCTGTTAAAGAATTTTACATTATAAGGATCTAAATATTTAAATTGAAATAAAAAAAATGAGGATAAAGAAAAACAAACGGCCACCGTAATTCTACTGTCGTACTTAATTTTTACAACACTGAGAACAGACGAGAACATTGTTACAGAATGTGGGGGTCAGTCCAGGATAGCAAATTGGGGCTGAATTGCCTGTGTTTAGGTTATAAGACTAAAACGCCGTGGAGTCGAGAGAGGGCCACAAACATTCTGAAAAATCGAGACGGTACTCACACTCAGATTTCTTAGATAGGCTAGGTTGCACGCGAGGGAAATGCTAGAGCAACTTAATGGATGTGACTAAATTAAACCCTGAACCGGCTTTGTAAGAACTAATAAAAATACAAAATTTATTTACAGCTACGAAGGACAGGAAATTGTGGAGAGCCATGATCGCCTACGCCTTGAAGTGACACGACACAAAGAAGCAGCAGTTCTGGGTGATAATCGAAATCATTTCTCTTTTACTTTAAAGATACTACACTCTGACCCTATGAAAAAGCGCTGATCTGCACGTAAATGGCATCATTTTCATGGGTCTGATACCAGTTATAATAATAAATTTACACGACCAGTAAATACAACAAAACATTTAAATTGTTTACATTGTTCAGATTGTTGCCATTATCTTTATTGACATATTTACGACGTTTTGGCCGTTGTACGCTCCAGCCTTCTTAAGGTGCTAGCAATTTCGAGCCTTTTATTTCGATCAATGAATTATAACATATAAGGGGCTCGGTTCGAAATTCCTAGCACCTGAAAAAGGCCAGAGCGTACAATGTCCGAAACGTCGTAAATATGACAATAAAGTCCGAACAATGTAAATAATGTAAATACTACCTCATCTCAGAAGTATAATAGACAAAGCGTACAACGGCCGAAACGTCGTAAATATGGCAATAAAGATGAGGACAACAGTCCGAACAATGTAAATAATGTAAATACTACCGCATCTCAGAAGTATAATAGGCAAAGCGTACAACGGCCGAAACGTCGTAAATATGGCAATAAAGATGAGGACAACAGTCCGAACAATGTAAATACTACCTCATCTCAGAAGTATAATAGACAAAGTGTACAACGGCCGAAACGTCGTAAATATGGCAATAAAGATGAGGACAACAGTCCGAACAATGTAAATAATGTAAATACTACCTCATCTCAGAAGTATAATAGACAAAGCGTACAACGGCCGAAACGTCGTAAATATGGCAATAAAGATGAGGACAACAGTCCGAACAATGTAAATAATGTAAATGCTACCTCATCTCAGAAGTATAATAGACAAAGCGTACAACGGCCGAAACGTCGTAAACATGGCAATAAAGATGAGGACAACAGCCCGAACAATGTAAATAATGTAAATACTACCTCATCTCAGAAGTATAATAGGCAAAGCGTACAACGGCCGAAACGTCATAAACATGGCAATAAAGATGAGAACAACAGTCCGAACAATGTAAATAATGTAAATACTACCTCATCTCAGAAGTATAATAGACAAAGCGTACAACGGCCGAAACGTCGTAAATATGGCAATAAAGATGAGGACAACAGCCCGAACAATGTAAATAATGTAAATACTACCTCATCTCAGAAGTATAATAGGCAAAGCGTACAACGGCCGAAACGTCATAAACATGGCAATAAAGATGAGGACAACAGTCCGAACAATGTAAATAATGTAAATACTACCTCATCTCAGAAGTATAATAGACAAAGCGTACAACGGCCGAAACGTCGTAAATATGGCAATAAAGATGAGGACAACAGTCCGAACAATGTAAATAATGTAAATACTACCTCATCTCAGAAGTATAATAGGCAAAGCGTACAACGGCCGAAACGTCATAAACATGGCAATAAAGATGAGGACAACAGCCCGAACAATGTAAATAATGTAAATACTACCTCATCTCAGAAGTATAATAGACAAAGCGTACAACGGCCGAAACGTCGTAAATATGGCAATAAAGATGAGGACAACAGTCCGAACAATGTAAATAATGTAAATGCTACCTCATCTCAGAAGTATAATAGACAAAGCGTACAACGGCCGAAACGTCGTAAACATGGCAATAAAGATGAGGACAACAGCCCGAACAATGTAAATAATGTAAATACTACCTCATCTCAGAAGTATAATAGGCAAAGCGTACAACGGCCGAAACGTCATAAACATGGCAATAAAGATGAGGACAACAGTCCGAACAATGTAAATAATGTAAATACTACCTCATCTCAGAAGTATAATAGGCAAAGCGTACAACGGCCGAAACGTCATAAACATGGCAATAAAGATGAGGACAACAGCCCGAACAATGTAAATAATGTAAATACTACCTCATCTCAGAAGTATAATAGGCAAAGCGTACAACGGCCGAAACGTCATAAACATGGCAATAAAGATGAGGACAACAGTCCGAACAATGTAAATAATGTAAATACTACCTCATCTCAGAAGTATAATAGGCAAAGCGTACAACGGCCGGAACGTCATAAACATGGCAATGAAGATGAGGACAACAGCCCGAACAATGTAAATAATGTAAATACTACCTCATCTCAGAAGTATAATAGGCAAAGCGTACAACGGCCGAAACGTCATAAACATGGCAATAAAGATGAGGACAACAGTCCGAACAATGTAAATAATGTAAATACTACCTCATCTCAGAAGTATAATAGGCAAAGCGTACAACGGCCGAAACGTCATAAACATGGCAATAAAGCTGAGGACAACAGTCCGAACAATGTAAATAATGTAAATACTACCTCATCTCAGAAGTATAATAGGCAAAGCGTACAACGGCCGAAACGTCATAAACATGGCAATAAAGATGAGGACAACAGCCCGAACAATGTAAATAATGTAAATACTACCTCATCTCAGAAGTATAATAGGCAAAGCGTACAACGGCCGAAACGTCATAAACATGGCAATAAAGATGAGGACAACAGTCCGAACAATGTAAATAATGTAAATACTACCTCATCTCAGAAGTATAATAGACAAAGCGTACAACGGCCGAAACGTCGTAAATATGGCAATAAAGATGAGGACAACAGTCCGAACAATGTAAATAATGTAAATGCTACCTCATCTCAGAAGTATAATAGACAAAGCGTACAACGGCCGAAACGTCGTAAACATGGCAATAAAGATGAGGACAACAGCCCGAACAATGTAAATAATGTAAATACTACCTCATCTCAGAAGTATAATAGGCAAAGCGTACAACGGCCGAAACGTCATAAACATGGCAATAAAGATGAGGACAACAGTCCGAACAATGTAAATAATGTAAATACTACCTCATCTCAGAAGTATAATAGGCAAAGCGTACAACGGCCGAAACGTCATAAACATGGCAATAAAGATGAGGACAACAGCCCGAACAATGTAAATAATGTAAATACTACCTCATCTCAGAAGTATAATAGGCAAAGCGTACAACGGCCGAAACGTCATAAACATGGCAATAAAGATGAGGACAACAGTCCGAACAATGTAAATAATGTAAATACTACCTCATCTCAGAAGTATAATAGGCAAAGCGTACAACGGCCGAAACGTCATAAACATGGCAATAAAGCTGAGGACAACAGTCCGAACAATGTAAATAATGTAAATACTACCTCATCTCAGAAGTATAATAGGCAAAGCGTACAACGGCCGAAACGTCATAAACATGGCAATAAAGATGAGGACAACAGCCCGAACAATGTAAATAATGTAAATACTACCTCATCTCAGAAGTATAATAGGCAAAGCGTACAACGGCCGAAACGTCATAAACATGGCAATAAAGCTGAGGACAACAGTCCGAACAATGTAAATAATGTAAATACTACCTCATCTCAGAAGTATAATAGGCAAAGCGTACAACGGCCGAAACGTCATAAACATGGCAATAAAGATGAGGACAACAGCCCGAACAATGTAAATAATGTAAATACTACCTCATCTCAGAAGTATAATAGGCAAAGCGTACAACGGCCGAAACGTCATAAACATGGCAATAAAGATGAGGACAACAGTCCGAACAATGTAAATAATGTAAATACTACCTCATCTCAGAAGTATAATAGACAAAGCGTACAACGGCCGAAACGTCGTAAATATGGCAATAAAGATGAGGACAACAGTCCGAACAATGTAAATAATGTAAATGCTACCTCATCTCAGAAGTATAATAGACAAAGCGTACAACGGCCGAAACGTCGTAAACATGGCAATAAAGATGAGGACAACAGCCCGAACAATGTAAATAATGTAAATACTACCTCATCTCAGAAGTATAACAGGCAAAGCGTACAACGGCCGAAACGTCATAAACATGGCAATAAAGATGAGGACAACAGTCCGAACAATGTAAATAATGTAAATACTACCTCATCTCAGAAGTATAATAGGCAAAGCGTACAACGGCCGAAACGTCATAAACATGGCAATAAAGATGAGGACAACAGCCCGAACAATGTAAATAATGTAAATACTACCTCATCTCAGAAGTATAATAGGCAAAGCGTACAACGGCCGAAACGTCATAAACATGGCAATAAAGATGAGGACAACAGTCCGAACAATGTAAATAATGTAAATACTACCTCATCTCAGAAGTATAATAGGCAAAGCGTACAACGGCCGAAACGTCATAAACATGGCAATAAAGCTGAGGACAACAGTCCGAACAATGTAAATAATGTAAATACTACCTCATCTCAGAAGTATAATAGGCAAAGCGTACAACGGCCGAAACGTCATAAACATGGCAATAAAGATGAGGACAACAGCCCGAACAATGTAAATAATGTAAATACTACCTCATCTCAGAAGTATAATAGGCAAAGCGTACAACGGCCGAAACGTCATAAACATGGCAATAAAGATGAGGACAACAGTCCGAACAATGTAAATAATGTAAATACTACCTCATCTCAGAAGTATAATAGGCAAAGCGTACAACGGCCGAAACGTCATAAACATGGCAATAAAGATGAGGACAACAGTCCGAACAATGTAAATAATGTAAATACTACCTCATCTCAGAAGTATAATAGGCAAAGCGTACAACGGCCGAAACGTCATAAACATGGCAATAAAGATGAGGACAACAGCCCGAACAATGTAAATAATGTAAATACTACCTCATCTCAGAAGTATAATAGGCAAAGCGTACAACGGCCAAAACGTCATAAACATGGCAATAAAGATGAGGACAACAGTCCGAACAATGTAAATAATGTAAATACTACCTCATCTCAGAAGTATAATAGGCAAAGCGTACAACGGCCGAAACGTCATAAACATGGCAATAAAGATGAGGACAACAGTCCGAACAATGTAAATAATGTAAATACTACCTCATCTCACAAGTATAATAGGCAAAGCGTACAACGGCCTAAACGTCATAAACATGGCAATAAAGATGAGGACAACAGTCCGAACAATGTAAATAATGTAAATACTACCTCATCTCAGAAGTATAATAGACAACGCGTACAACGGCCGAAACGTCATAAACATGGCAATAAAGATGAGGACAACAGCCCGAACAATGTAAATAATGTAAATACTACCTCATCTCAGAAGTATAATAGGCAAAGCGTACAACGGCCGAAACGTCATAAACATGGCAATAAAGATGAGGACAACAGTCCGAACAATGTAAATAATGTAAATACTACCTCATCTCAGAAGTATAATAGGCAAAGCGTACAACGGCCGAAACGTCATAAACATGGCAATAAAGCTGAGGACAACAGTCCGAACAATGTAAATAATGTAAATACTACCTCATCTCAGAAGTATAATAGGCAAAGCGTACAACGGCCGAAACGTCATAAACATGGCAATAAAGATGAGGACAACAGCCCGAACAATGTAAATAATGTAAATACTACCTCATCTCAGAAGTATAATAGACAACGCGTACAACGGCCGAAACGTCATAAACATGGCAATAAAGATGAGGACAACAGCCCGAACAATGTAAATAATGTAAATACTGCCTCATCTCAGAAGTATAATAGACAAAGCGTACAACGGTCGAAAAGTCGTAAATATGGCAATAAAGATGAGGACAACAGTCCGAACAATGTAAATAATGTAAATACTACCTCATCTCAGAAGTATAATAGACAAAGCGTACAACGGTCGAAAAGTCGTAAATATGGCAATAAAGATAAGGACAACAGTCTGAAGAATGTAAATAATGTAAATGCTACCTCATCTCAGAAGTTTAGACAAACCATTTAAAATGTAGTAAAACTGGAACTACGAGCAAGTGTTACATTTAATCCACGATTGGTGATCTAAAATTTCGTCTTTTTGCCACTTTCCTAGTAATTCACTTTCCTTGGAGACTAGATGGCGGGATAGCATTTTGCGTTAATCATTTATTCATCGTGACAAACCGAATGAATAAAATTCATGATAGGTTTTGTTAATAATTAGGATTCTTCATCGAAATTCAGTTACAATTAGTTTAATTAATTTCAATTATAAAATTGATTTATTTCATCATCTGATACGATCTTTTAATTTTGCGTAAGATTCACATGCAATATTTCGTAACTATTCTATTGTAAAGTAAAATTGTTTAAAGGACTGATTGGTTCGATAAGAATTTTGTGTCTGATTTGAATCAGCATGTTGCTTCTTTGCCTAAAGTGCAATTTATTGACCACTAGAGAAAAAAATGTGCTTCTTTCTAATAGTGTTGGAGACGAACGGAGTGGCTTTTGTCTGTAATGGAAAAATGAAAAATGCTATGTTTCAAATAAGACTCGATTTTCAAATTGAATCCGTGCACACTGCCTTGTCACAGACTAACACTTTCTATAAGTAAACGATTTGAGTCTATTTGGTACCACATGGAAAAATGAAATGAGTGAAGAAAAGAAAAAAAAAACAATTAAGATAAGCAAAAAAGAAAGAAATGGAAGAAAAAAGAAATGAAAGAAAAAACAAGAATAAAAAAAAGAATGAAAAATGACAAAGGAATTAAATTTAAACTTCAATTTCATTACGGTTAAAATATTTTCTTTTTCTGACTTTTACACTTCTGCCTCTTTATTCCTCCTCTTTCTTTTTTATTCTCAATCCTTTTTCATGACAGTGAGTTACTGATATAAGGAAACCCAATAATCGCGACTATAACACCCAGTTTGATAATAGTATACCAAGTACATGCAACACAGTCAACCCTACATGATGTGGTGAGAGTTTTTGATAAAAGTAGCCGATGAACTTGCAGATGGAGTCATATCGGTCAACAAAATTCGATCAAATAATTTCCGATTGAAGGTGAGACCAAATATCGTCAGCTACCTCAACATTTAAACTTAAAAGCAACCATCCCGTCATGATACTCTTCGACTCTTACTTCTCTCATAGACAGAGATGTACTGTAAATCATCCTCTGGAGGACATAACCAACTGTTTAAAGTCAGATAAATGACAAACAGGTCAATGGGCAGTCCCTTAAGTGCCATACGTTATACACGCTTATGCGAGCATTTCTCGAAAGGGCAGAAGATTATCCCGCATTAGGTTGCCATTCTGTAGTAGACTAGTTGCCAACCAAGGCTATAGAACCCAATCTGTCATGTTATTTAACCCATAACTGGAGGGAAAAGGCGGATTCATACTAGGCGGTTGATATCAGTCGGTAGTTAGCTGAATACTAAGGAGTCAGCTTTCAGTGGAAGATTACCAAGTTCCTAACATTTTGGGTGTGTTAAGTCGATTAGCAAGTGACGTGGCACGATTATAACTTTTGGTGCGAAAAGTACTCCACAATATAATTACAACCTTCTTTTATGATTGAATAATGTTCTTTCTGTGTTTGTGTCGTTTGACTAATCGTATCTTCCAGTCCTTTGCTGTTTTCATGTATGTTGTAAGCCAAAAGCTTTTGTCTTGTATCAAAATTCTAGCTGAATAAGATCTTTTCCACCTTCTTTATGAATGTATGTATAGACGGTCAGCGTCAGCCTTTGGATGATGCTTTCTCGTGTTACAATCAATTCGTCTGTTGTCATTTGCAGTCTAATTCACGAGGTTGAAACTATATTGAACCACTGGCATGATAAGGCTATTAATTGTTTAAGGAATTCCGTTCGGTTCTTAATATCAGTCGCACCCTTCTATAGAACTCTTATGGTAAATTCTTTCACCCTCTTTTAAATCGAGTTACAAGCGTCATCTTGTTCTAAATCTTTGATTGTTACCCCAGGTTCTAAGCTAATAGAGGAGGTTTGTTGTAGTGCTTTCCGTAAAATTGTGGCCTTAGAACATTTATCCAAACCGAATTCCATTCCATTGTCATCACTGAAACATTTTATTGTTTTCAGGAGACTTTCCAGATCACTGTCATTCCTAGTATACAACTAGTATACAACTATGTAAAATAGCTTATTTTCTTTTGAGATATCTTACAACCATATACCGTCCTGTTAATTTCGCTAGTTAACGCAATTAGGGTCACACAAAATAGTGATGGAGACAGTCACTTTGTAATGTTCCTCTGTTGTTTTTTATTTTCCCTTTATATGATTGAAGCAATGTGTTGTTTTCCATATCAACATACATTTTTGATGAAATTAATGACGATGGCTGATACCTTGTATATATACAAATACTTTAAAATCCAGGAATAGGATAGACTATTAAATCTATTCAGGCAGTACTAAGATTTTCTTTGTATTAAAGCAGTTTACCAAGATCATTCAATAAGTAAGTAACTGGTCCGTAATAGACATATTTGCACTCTTTAGTATGTTATTCTTTCTAAGAAAGAATATATTTGTTTTGTCAGAATATATGTCAACAATTTGTAAGTTGTAGGAAGACATGTAATTGGTCTGTAGTTTTTTGTTCATTTGTGTTGGGTAGAAGAAACGTAATTTGTTTGGTTATCAATGCCGGAATTTTAATAATGTTATTGGGCATTTCCGAAACTTCTTCGGATAGATTTTGCGTGCTTTATTTAGATAATATAGCCAAAAGTTATGAATTTTATATATTCCTGAAGATTTATGTGCTTTTTTCAGTGCACATTCAATATCTTTTGTAATTTCCGCTCATATTTGTTCTGGTTTATTTTTCATCCGTTCTAGCTCTTGTGGAATCCAATCTGCTTCTTTGTCATGTTCTTTAGAGCAAGCCCATATATATAGACCCTTCCATTGTGGAAGGGAGTGTCACTTCAATTTTATGTTTGCTTATTTCTCAGTAAAATTTATTCCCATTGGTTTGAAATATTTTGTTCTGTCCCTAGAATCTTTATCTTTTTTTCATAGCGTTTTATTCTTTGAGCCTTCAGTTGTATTGTTTGCTTGAGCTTTTTCCTTATTTGATAAAACATCATTTTTATTCCTAATTTTCTATTTTCTTTTGACTCTTCTACATTTTTTAGTCTTTACATTTGTTTTTCTTGAGTTCTAATAATTTACTTCTTCAATTTCTTTCTCTATTTTTCTTTTTCAAGATGGATTTTTATGTCGGTGAAATTGCCTTTTTTGTTTTGATGTTTAATGTTTTTTGCTGATGCATATATTGCTTCATTGAGACTTATATGTGGGTCTACTTCATCTAGAATTAATTTGAGTGCTCCATTTTAGTGTTTAATGTTTTTGCTTTGTTGCTTGTAATTTTGGGAGTTATTCTTGTTCCTCTATTTCAATATTTTGTCTTTGACTGACATGCCTCATTATCTCTTCCTTCGCATTTCTTATTTTCCCTAAAATAATTCTACCATCCGCCCGTGTATTGAATATTGCTGCCATATCTGATCGGGTGCCCCTGCTGCTCTCCTTGGGCTTCTTGACAAAATACAAAGAAGGATCTGTAACGTAGTTGATACTGACTTGGCAGACCGGCTGCAACCACTCTCTCACCGGCGTGATGTGGTTTTCCTGGGCCTCTTCTACAAGTACTTTCATAGCTTCTGCTCAGATGAACTTAGAGCACTGGTGCCGCCTAAGCAGGAATTTACACGAGATACTAGATTAGCAACTAGGTCCCACCCTTTTACAGTTAAACAGATAAGATGTAACCGTAAATTCTACTCCAACAGCTTATTTTCTCGCGCTTCTCGCCTGTGGAACTCCCTTCCACAAGTCTGCTTTCCTGACAGCTGCAATCTCCAGGTGTTTAAATGTAGGGTCAATAGACACCTCCTATCACTCTAACTCCCAATTATTCTCAGAACACTCTCATCTACCCAACCCTCATTCTCGGTATCCTTACCCGCCTATCACCCACCCTCTGACATTTCCTATATTTAACCATTCTCGGTATCCCTACCCACCTATCACCCACCCTCTGACATTTCCTGTATTTAATCATCCTTTCTCCACTCTATGTAGCCCCCTGCGCAGTAGTGGCAGTGACATGCCTTGCTTGGGTTGAAACGCTTTTAAAAAAAAAATTCAATTCAATGTGTTTTGGACTCGTTTTATTGCCGTCTTGTGAGCGACTAAAATCTCTCCTTTCCAAAATTTCTAAACATTCAGCATTATCTTCACAGTGATTGATGTGTAAGCCAGTTTCTTCTTTATGATCTGCGGCTTGTGTGATTTTAATAATTTTATGTCATTTTTTATATACAAAGATAGAAAGGGGCGTAAGACAAGGATGCGTCTTTTCACCAGATCTGTTCAACTATTTTGAGGCCTCTAGATGTTATGCCAGGATTTGTAATCGGAGGCCACAATTTGAATAACATAACGAACGCAGACGATACAGTGCTAATCGCAGACACGGAAAGCAAACTATAAGACCTCCTACAGAAGATAGATGAAGAGAGTGGTAAAAAGGACTACAAATAAAGTTCAAGAAAACTGAATGCATGGTCACCAGCAAAAAGAACAGCCCAAAATTCGAAATACAGTTGGGGGATACTAGAATCAAGCAGGTACAAAAATTTAGATACCTGGGAAGTGTTCTTAAAGAAGACGGAATGTGCGGCATGGAGATCCGAAGGCGAATTGGCATGGCAAAGAACGCATTCCAGAAGCTGAGTAAAGTATTAAGAGACAGGTAAATTTCGCTAGAAACGAAGAAAAGAGTGCTGAATTGCTATGTGATATCAGTTCTTCAATATGACAGTGAATGCTGGACAATATCATCAAAGACGAAGAAAAAACTTGAAGCAGCTGAAATGTGGTTCTACAGAAGGATGCTGCGGAATATCGTAGACCGAACATGTGAGCAATGACGAGGTTTTAGAAATGATGGAAACGAAAAGGAAATTAATATTGAGCATCAGTAAGCGATAACTAAAATTCCTGGAACATGCAATAAGGAAGGAGGGCTTGGAGAATCTGATACTAACAGGCCAAATAGAGGGAAAAGTACAGAGGAAAGCACCGGATAACATATTTGAAGGGCCTGACCAGGTGGATGACAGAACAGGCGTTGCGTGGTGTTACAGGAGAAAGTATGCTAAGAGCCACCAGGAATAGGGAGACGTGGAAGGCCATGATCACCTACGTCCTGAATAAACAAGGCACATAGAAGGAGGAGATTCCCTTTTTTGTTTCCCTCTTGTGTTGTTGATTCACCTGTTCTGGTTTTTGTTAATGTTATTTCTTTAATTGTTGCATGTGTCAATCGGTTTTTTCACATGATGTACCTTCTTACATTGACTAATTTATTTTCGTCAATGTACTTTCTAATTGCTTGTCTAAATTTTCTCCCCAAGTTTCATATTTTGGTGAGTGAGGTTTTCCTCAGGTTCATGCAATGAACCATAACGAGTTTGTACTCTTCAGAAAATCATTTTACCTTTTCTTTCTCTATCCTAGGTCCTACGCTCTTTCTGATCTACATTAATGATCTCCCTGATACCATAAGATCCCAAGTAGGTATGTACGCCGATGACACCACAGTTTATTCTCGCCTCGACCAAAAATCTGGTGCGGGCGACAAAGCTAACCTTGCAGCCAAGCTTGGAAAGGACCTCCAATCCATAGTGGACTGGGGTAAGAAATGGCTCGTAAATTTTAATGCTTCTAAAACGAAGCTACTATCAATTAATCATCATAGACAATCGCACCTACCTCCTATTAGCATGGACCAGGCTTACCTCCCAGAGAGTAAAACACTACGCCTCCTTGGTCTCACACTCTCAGCGGACTTCAAGTGGAATGACTATATCGAATCCATTGCTAAATCCGCTGCTATGAAAGTCGGTTCTCTGTGCAGGGCCCGGAGGTTTTTTCCGTCTGAATCTAACCTGCACATTTATAAATCTACCATCCTCCCGTGCATTGAATACTGTTGCCATATCTGTTCGGGTGCCCCTGCTATCCTCCTTGGGCTTCTAGACAAAGTACAGCGGAGGGTCTGTAATGTGATCGATACCGACTTAGCAGACCGCCTGCAGTCTCTCTCGCACCGGCGCGACGTGGCTTCTCTGTGTCTCTTCTATAAATACTTTCACGGCTTCTGCTCCGATGAACTTAGATCACTGGTGCCCCCCTAGGTTCGAATTTGCACGAGATACTAGATTAGCAACTAGATCCCACCCTTTTACAGTGAAACCGATAAAATGCAACCGCAACTTCTACTCCAATAGTTTCTTTTCTCGCACTTCCCGACTGTGGAATTCTCTTCGACATGACTGCTTCCCCAACGGCTACAATCTCCGGGAGTTTAAATGTAAGGTCAATAGACACCTCCTAACAAACTAACTTCCATTCTTTCAAACACACTAACTTCCATTCTTTCAAACACTCTTCCCACCCACCCAACTATCTATCACCCCCCTTCTGCCATTTCCTATATCTAACCACTCTTTCTATTTACCTTCCCCTATGTAGCCCCAAGCGCAATAGTGGCAGTGGAATGCCTTGCTTGGGGGAAATGATTAAAAAAAATTAATGGTTGTAGATCTAGCTGGTTAATTCGCAGGTCTACCATTCGAATTATTCCGGCTGTGGGAAAATAATTCATTATTTGTGCCGGAGTTTGTTCCTATGGTGAATATTTCGAGCTCAGTTAGGTTCCTTCCTGAAAAACGGGCTGCCTGTTTATCCTCTGGAAGAGCCATACTAGACTTTTGGTTTGTCTTTTAGTTATCATATTCTTCCTACGAGCGATGCACAAAACAAAAAGTCCACCCAAAGTTGCCCAGCACATTGGGTAACGAAGCGTGTCGGGGGTCGTTCGCGACCTCGTGACGCAGCAACCATTCGCTTCTCGGCACGATTAACACCTTAGTTGCGGATTGTTGTTCGGAATTTTCTTTCTCCTAGATGGGTTGTCAAAAGGAATATATGAATACAGATAAGAAAACGAGTTGATTAATCAATCAGGATCATTAAAAGAGAAACAGATAAATTAAATAATGAGAAGAATAAAAAGAAAAATCATATTCATGTTAAAATAGCAATAAAAAAAATTATATTCACGTTTATAAAGAAAAAAAAGTTACATTTTAAAGACCTTCCAGAAACACATTATTCTCGTTGTAAATTCAAATTATTATGTTGTCATTTTTCATCATAATTCGATTTCTGCTATGGTCGCACTACCTACTAAGTCTGCGGGAAGACCTAAGGCAGGTCGTGGTGTTGTTATGGCCCCATTTCATGTTTTTTCTATCTCCCCTATCATCCCTAGCGTTACATAGACAAAGTTCTCCTTATTGTGTGGGCTGGACTTAACAAAACAATTTTTTGTATATCTCTTAAGCTGGGGGTTCCAGGGATTCATTCATGTGTTATTTTGTTCTATTTTTTATCATTCCAAGTGGCACGTTTCTTGTTTTCAATTTCCACATTTTTGCTATTTCAATTTCCAGGTCTTTATATTTTGACAGTTTTTCAAATTCCTTGATTGCTATGTTACAATCCGCTGGACAAGCCATATCAATTAATAGACAAGTTTTCTCCTTCTGGTTTTTAACAATAATGTCTGGCCTGTTTGCTTCAATTTTTCTGTCTGTGTAGATGGTGTAATCCCATAGAATGGTTACATCTTCTATTTCTGTAACCGGTGTTGGGTGATGTTCATATCAGTGTTTGCCTACAGCTTTTCCATAATGTTTGCATATTGCCCAATGTAAATATTGCCCAACTCTATCGTGGCGATTTTTATATTCATTTGGGGCAAGCACAGAACAGCCTGAGATTAGGTGGTCTATTGTTTCTTGGTGTTTATCACAGAACTTGCATTTTGGATCCATATTATTATGCATAATATTTGCCTGAAAGTTTCTCGTGAAAAGACTTTGGTCTTGTGCTGCAAGAATAAAGCCTTCAGTTTCGGACTTTAATCCAGATGCACGTAACCATCGATGAGTATTAACTTTGTCAACATTAGATTTATTGGCACGTACTGGATATTGGCCATGCAGAGGTTTGTCTTGCCAGCGCTGTTTCATCTGTTCAAGAGATTTGTCTTTGGCTTTCATTTTCATATTCTTTGCCGCAATAGTCGGCTCTTGGCTTCCGTTCTGCTTTTCTACAGAATCTACTAACTGTAAATCTTGTTTGAATTTACTGCCTTCTTTTATTATTGAATATTTTTTCTTTCTTTCTTCATGTTGCCTTACTAATTGTAACATCCAATCCTTTGTTGTTTCTATGTATGTTAGTAAGCCAATAGTTGTTGTCTTGTATGACAATTCCAGCTGAATAAGACCTCTTCCACCTTCTTTACGGGGTATGTATAGACGATCTACATCAGCCTTTGGATGATGCATCTTATGCTTAGAAAGAAGCTTTCTTGTTTTAGCATCCATTCGCCTGATGTCGTTTAGAGTCCAGTTTAAGATGTTAAAGCTATATTGGACAACTGGGATTGCAAGGCTATTAATGGCCATAACTCTGTTCTGTGAATTTAATTCAGTTTTTAATATCATTCGTAGCCTTCTATAGTACTCTTTACGCACTATTTCTTTCATTTTTTTATGGTGAATGTTTTCGCTCTCATTTACACCTAGGTATTTATAAGCTTCTTCTGGTTTCAATTCTTTTATTGTTACAGCAGGGTCTAGGCTAATTGAGGATGTTTCTTGTATTGATCCACGTAAAACTGTAGCTTTAGCACATTTATTCAAATTAAATTTCATTCCAATGTCTTCGCTGAAGCATTTTACAGTTTGCAGAAGACCTTCCAGTTCATTATCATTCTTAGCATATAACTTCAAGTCATCCATGTAAAATAGATGGCTTATTTTCTTTTGGCCTATTTTATAACCACATTCTGTCTTGTTAAGTTGACTGGTTAGTGCTATTAATGATATGCAGAATAGTAAGGGAGATAAAGAATCACCTTGAAATATACCTCTTTTGATGTTTATTTCATCAGACTTATAGGTTCCATTTATATGATTGAGGTAAAGGGTTGTTTTCCATATAGACATGCACTGTTTGATGAAATTGATGATGACGGGCGATATCTTGTATATATTTAAAGTCTTTAAAATCCAGTCATGTGGCACACTATCGAATGCCTTTCGATAGTCTATCCAGGCAGTACTAAGATTTTTCTTTGTACTGTAGCAGTTTTCCAGGATCATTTTGTTAATCAGCAATTGGTCTTTACAACCATAACAGCCACGTTTGCACCCTTTTTGTTCAAGCGGTAACATGTCATTTCTTTCTAAGAATAAATATGTCTGCTTTGTTAAAATAGATGTTAATAGTTTATATGTTGTCGGAAGACATGTAATTGGTCTGTAGTTTTTCGGATTTTTTGTGTCACCATTCTTGGGTAGAAGAAATGTAATTCCTTTTGTCAACCATGCAGGAATTTTAGTGGGGTCGTCAACCATTTCTTGAAGTTCTTTGGCTAGTTTTTTATGTGATGCGCTTAAATAATATAGCCAAAAGTTAGGAATTTTATCTATGCCTGGGAATTTCCAATTGTGTGTGTGTTTTTTTAGTGCATATTTAACATCATCTTCTGTAATTCCAGACCATGTCTGTTCGGGTTTATTTTTCATTCGTTCTGTCTCTTGCGTAATCCAATGTACTTCCTTGCTAAGTTCTTTAGGGCAAGCCCATATCTTTTCCCAGAACTGTGTGACTTCTTCCATTCTGGGGGGTGCTGTCACTTCAATTCTTTTTTTACCTATTTCCCTGTAAAATCTCTTTGTATCAGTCTGAAAAATCTTGTTTTCTCTGTAAAATCTTGCTCTTTTTTCATAGCGTCTTATTCTTTGAGCCTTCAGTTGGATTTTTTGCTTTATTTTTTCTTTATTTGATAAGACGTCATTTTCATTCTTGATGTTATATTTTTTACGGCTCTTCTGCTTTTCCTAGTTCTTACATTTATTCGTCTACTCAGTTCATCCAATATTGATAATTCACTTCTAAGTTGTTCTATTTCTTTTTCTATTTTTCTTTTCCAAGGTGGAACTTCACGTCTACGAGACTGCCTTGTTTTTATTTTAATATTTAATTTTTTTGTTGCTGCTGTTGCTGATGCATATATTATTTCGTTAAGATTTGTATGAGGGTCTTCATCCAGTATTGATTTCAGTGCTGCATTGTACAGTTTAATAGTTCGGAGGTTTTGTTTTGTTGGTTGGAATTTTGGGAGCTGTTCACGTTCCTCCATTGTAATACTTTGTATTTGACTTAGATGGTTTTTTATTTCTATCTTGGCTTCCTGTATATTGTTCTTATTTTCTGTCAAATAATTATCTTCGATGTAGTCAAATAATTATCTTCGATGTAGATTATTATTATTATTATTATTATTATTATTATTATTATTATTATTATTATTATTATTATTATTATGCGGCAACATCTTACATATAACGTCCGGTTCTACGTACTAACGAGCTCCGCAATCTTGTTCGTGTTACCCAGTCCGTTGAGGTTTCAAGTTCATTAATGTTCTGACTACCGCTACGCCATGTAGATATATGAGGGGATTAGTGTAGATAAAACGGCATACAATAATTAAAACAATCACAACGTTCTTCAGTTTCAAGTCATCATTGCAATAATAATTAGGACAATATTTGTGCCTATGATAGCGATAGTGTCACTGAGTAAAGATGATTTTAAATAAATGGCGTTTATTTAATCGCATCCGTATTCTGCAAGTGTCACATTTTCTGGTTATCTCGTTAAGATTTCAGTACCAAGGTAGGAAATGACGAGATTCACTTTAAACAACGAATTCACATTCCAGCTAATCAATTAAGCACAATATTTTTCAGCGAGGAAAAAATAAAAGGTTTTAGTTCAAGGTGAAATAGGCTGCGTACCTTAACTAAATAAGGAGTCAGAAGAGATGGAAATATGCATTTTTTAAGGAAGACGACTTAAGAAACATTTTCTTGATAGCTGTTCTTTTAATGTCGTAAAGACTGACAAATGACTTATTTATTTCCCGGTTCTAAAATCTATTAAATTTTTGCTAAATCGTTTAACGATTATATATATATATATGTCTGATATTACCATGTCGGTAATGTCGGACAGATTTTAGTCAACAATACAATAATCCTCACTCATACACACAATAAAAAGAACCTTTAGATACTGGAGGCCATCTACATTAAATCCAAACAACCCACACTTAATAAAATCACGTTTAAATCTGGTCATAACTCATTACATGAGTCATTTTGAGCTATCACGCGGTGTGACGTCATAGAACCGCATTGCAAATTTGAGAACTGCGTTTGTTATTTCTGGTAACTATTGCCGTTGCTTAGCGGAGTTTTATGTCAACACAAGAAAAATCGTCGCTGATGGTAGATATTATTGTGTTACCACCCTTATAAACTCTCTCAAGATGGCTCATGTGAGCCGAAAGCTTAGAACCAACTTAATAAAAATTATCCAAATGTTGGAGAATTTTTGTCTTTATTTTCAACTGAAATTAAAGCCAAAATACGACGTTTAGAACGGCTCATGATTAAACATAATAGACATTCATTGTCTCTTATATTTAACAGTATATGTTTAGAAAATATATATATATATATATATATATATATATATATATATATATATATATAATTCCAGGTGTCGAGGAGTCAAGCTTTTACTATTTTGAGTGCCGAGGTATTTATTTTATTATGAACAGTGCTCAATATAATAAATATTATAGAGCTTAATATAATTATATAGTTATGAATTAATTGTGCACTGCGACACGGTAATTTCTATGTTTCGAGATAGATTTTCTTCATCAGGCAATGTTTGATGTTTGTTGTACAGATGATTTACATTTAAATACAAAAATCTTCCGTTTGCTGTGTATGTATGTGGGAAGATATAAAATTTAGATGTGTGTTTCTTTTTACTAATCAGAGTGAAAATTCATTTTTGAATTTGGCCCCAAAGAATACATACTAACTTTTTCTCCTCCTTTCTCCCTTCTCTTATTTTACTTTTCTTCTTTCTTCTTTTCATTCCTTAACGGTCAAAATGTCAACCTTATATATATATATATATATATATATATATATATATATATATAGTGATGATCATCCACGTATACTGTCTTAATATGTATAGGAAAGAATATTAATAAAAAGTTTTGAATTTAAAAACGTACTTTTTTAAACAGTATTTGTTTATTTTTATAGTGTTTTATATTTCAGACCG
Organism: Ascarosepion bandense; assembly: GCA_037127315.1. Lineage (NCBI taxonomy): Eukaryota > Metazoa > Mollusca > Cephalopoda > Sepiida > Sepiidae > Ascarosepion > Ascarosepion bandense. The sequence goes on from JBBBDQ010002020.1 coordinate 240,634, forward strand.
CCCTCGGTCCTTCATCAGAAACAAGTGATTTTTAAATTAGAATTGGAAACGTATTTTTACGATGGCGTAAAAATACGTTTCCAATTCTAATTTAAAAATCACTTGTTTCTGATGAAGGACCGAGGGCGGTCTGAAATATAAAACACTATAAAAATAAACAAATACTGTTTAAAAAAGTACGTTTTTAAATTCAAAACTTTTTATTAATATTCTTTCCTATATATATATATATATATATATATATATAGTCATCCGCAGACAGATCTGTTTCGCTGTATCACAGCTTATCAGTACGGTTAGATAGCCGATTACCTTTTACCCAGGATATATATATATATGTGTGTGTGTGTGTGTGTGTGTGTGTGTGTGTGTGTGTGTGTGTGTGTGTGTGTGTGGTGTTATGTCGTGAGACATGGGGTTTTATTAATTTCCAACATAATATCCTAGGTGGGCAGTATTCAACAGCAAATCAACTGTAAGTAAAGAGTGACCCGGTGCAAAGCAAATATAAAGACTGACCTAAGCAATAACAACAATAATAATAATAATGTTGATGATGATAACTCATTTTTCTATTTACATTACTTGTCATTTTTGTTGTTGTTGTTGTTGTTGTTGTTGATGAAGATGATGATGATGTTTTGTACATTTTGAGGTGCATTTCACAAAAACACGATCGACATTTTGTGATGCAGGACAAAGTCAATACCATTCACAATGATGTTTTCAGTTCTTGTAAATATCGTTATTTTTCTACGTTTATTATTTCTGCTATTATCATTATTATTATTATTATCATTATTATTGCAATATCCATGATTTGGCTCTTCAAAGAAATGTTCTAGAATTCATTAATCATTGCATCTATTTTTTGGTGTTGTCGACGTAAAGTCTGTAAAAGACTAAAATGCAAAGAGTAAAACCAATTTGTACTTCTTGACTTGATTCGTAAAACCCGAGACGCATTTTTGGTCTCATTATTACGAAATTTTAGATTTTTTATTTTTAATGAAATTTGAAACGTCAGAGAAGAGAGTAAATAAACGCAAAACTCTGATTACGATCAGGTTGTGGAAAAGCGTCAAGGCAATGAGATTAATGAATCGTTGTATCAACAATGTCATCATTATTTACTCCTCCGCCGCTTACGCAATATCTATCTATCTATCTATCTATCTATCTATCTATCTATCTATCTATCTATCTATCTATCTATCTATTTAAGTCTGTTCATCTATCTATCTATCTATCTATCTATCTATCTATCTATCTATCTAAGTCTGTTCTATATCTATCTATCTATCTATCTATCTATCTATCTATCTATCTATCTAAGTCTGTTCATATCTATCTATCTATCTATCTATCTATCTATCTAAGTCTGTTCATATCTATCTATCTGTCTATCTATCTATCTATCTATATATATATATATATATATATATATATATTAGTTTACGTCACGTGACTACTGTTGGTTGCCTTATCTATCTGGTAACAACAGCTTAGGCTTTTTGAGAATATATTTACCATTATTACGAGCTGACACGCATAGATGTCTCTTATGATCGGAACTATCACGCTGTTCCACTCAGAAGAAAGTGATTCGTGGGCTATAGCGGCTGAAAAAACCGGTGTCAACCAAGGAGAACTTTGTGGTTTCACCCGATATTTACAAAAAGATACAAAAGCGCCGATGTCGACTTTAATTCAAGAAGAAATCTCTATGATGCAATCTTCTATGGGAAGGTTAAGAATATCAATCCAGGGGACATCACAAATAAAGTCACAATAAATCCAGGGATCATCACAAATAAAGTCAAAATAAATCCAGGGGACATCACAAATAAAGTCACAATAAATCCAGGGGACATCACAAATAAAGTCACAATAAATCCAGGGGACATCACAAATAAAGTCACAATAAATCCAGGGATCATCACAAATAAAGTCACAATAGATCCAGGGGACATCACAAATAAAGTCACAATTAATCCAGGGATTATCACAAATAAAGTCACAATAAATCCAGGGGACATCACAATTAAAGTCACAATTAATCCAGGGGACATCACAAATAAAGTCACAATAAATCCAGGTGACATCACAAATAAAGTCACAATAAATCCAGGGGACATCACAAATAAAGTCACAATAAATCCAGGGGACATCACAAATAAAGTCACAATAGATCCAGGGGACATCACAAATAAAGTCACAGTAAATCCAGGGGTCATCACAAATAAAGTCACAATAAATACCAATTAGTACGCTGGCAACAGATAGAAATCTTGCGAATATGGGGTTCCTTTCAAATAAACGACTCGAAAAATATCAACATCGAGCCTGGTCAGTATTAAATGGGTGACCATTTGGGAATACCAGGTGCCCTAAGCGTAAGGACCAAGAATGGTCCACCGGTCCTCCAGGTTTGGGGGTTGGGTGCAGGGCTAACAATCCTGCCCCGTAAAAAAAAAAACTGTTTGTTACAAAAACAGCAACCAAAAGTTGCTGCCCTATGCACCATCTGGGTGTGATAGATAAATGATGATGAATAGTTTGTGATAAAATGTTCTGCAAACTCCGTTGATATCATATTGTTGTGTCAGACATCATACATGTCTCCATTATTTCTTCTGTTTAATGTTTCTGTTGTTCAACCTGCGTAAATCAAGTTAAGTTTGGTAGATTGGACGGCGTAAATGATAATCAGTATAATTACCACTTTTGGGGAAATATTAATGTTTCTCGATGAATTTGTGACGGAATTGATTTCACTAAATGTTGTTATAACGAACAGGGTTTTTCCCTTTTCTGACCGTTTTCGCGAGTACAACAGTCGAAAATTTTAATGGAGTTTTTAGTGTGATCCTCTGTATTCGTTCAAATGTGTCTGTTGTTTTTGTTTCGTTTGAAGGAAATCGAAAAGTCCTTTTCAAACGCGGAATCAATTATTGGGATCGATTTCTCTTCCTTGATTGTATGAACGATACCGTACCACCAGTGTGTCATGGGACGAAGAGAAAAGAAGAGCAAAGAAGGGCAAAAGAAGGGCAAAAGAAGGGCAAAAGAAGAGCAAAGAAGGGCAAAAGAAGAGCAAAGAAGGGCAAAAGAAGGGCAAAAGAAGGGCAAAAGAAGGATCTCAGGACTTTGTTTGGGAGTTGAGTAAAATATGGAATATAAAATGGAGAGTCATGTCTGTAATAATAGAAATGTTTGGAATAGTAGCAAAGCCAATGGAACTAAAATTGGATGAATTCAAGGAAATCTTTAAGACTTTGCAGTGGGTCTGCAATGCCAACGAAAAAATGTGATGGAGATTTGAAGAGACTTGCAGTCAAAATGAAAATGCATGAAATAATAATAATGAATGATAATACTATGGAATTTCTAAGTCACCATAGACAGGAAAATTGATGCTATTAGACAAGTCAGTCAGTTAAGTACCATACGTGAAACACGCTTGGACGATCATGTCTCGAAAGAGACATGACTGTCTGGGCAGAAGATTATCCCGCAGTAGGTTGTCATTGCTTTCTGTGGTAAACTGGTTGCCAGCCAAAGCTATAGAACCCAATCTGTCCTGTTATTTAACCCATAACTGGAAGGAAGAGACGGATTAATACCTTTCCTAAGGGTATTTGCGCGTAAGTGAATGCAATGAATTTAACTGGAATTCGAACTCGGCTCCCCAATTTTTTGTTCCGAGCCGATATCCACTGCACCACAACGCACATCCTAATAGACAAGACATAGTCATAAAAGTCTTTTCAAAAAAGGAACCTACCAACTAATTGATGTGACTTGCCCATAACATTTCAATGTTTCTAAAGAATTAATTTGAAAATCTGTCTAATTATAAAGACCTGCAAATCGAAGTAATATAAATGTGGAAAATTAAAATTACAATTATTCTTGCTGTGTTAGAGGAATTTGGTGTGATAAAGAACGGCATCGAAAAACATAAATTTGCGTTGTGGAGCTGTGAATATCGACTCGAAACGAGAAATCGGAAAACCGAATTTAAATTCCAGTTAAATTCGTTGCATTCACATAGGTAGAAATACCTTTTGGAAAGAGAATTCGTCGCTTTTACCTCCAGCTATGGGTTAAACAGTATAGCAGATTAGGTACTATAGTCTTGGTTGGTAACCAGTCTATCGCATTAAGTAATGGTAACCTACTGCGGGCAATCGTTTTCCCAGTCAGTCATATCTCTTTCGAGACATGATAACTCAAGCGTGCATCAAGTATGGCACTTAATTGACTGGCCGAACATCGTGTGAGTAAAATAACTGAACACATTAGCCTGTCCGAGATGCAAAAGATTACGTTGCGCAGAAATTCTCATATCATCCGCAAAAGCACCATCTAAACGAAACTTCCCAAATGTGCATAGACATAGATAACTCTCCTTCAGTGCCCCTTTTTACTCATAGACACCGGATGAGACGTGGTCATTAGGCACTTAAAATTATTCTCTGGAAAGATGAGTCTTCTTCTTCTATGTATCCTGTTCTTTCAGGACGTAGGCGATCATGGCCTTATACGTCTCCCTATCCCTGGTGGCTCTTAGAACGTTTTCTCCTGTTACACCACCCAAACTCCGCTCTGCCATCCACTAGCTCAAGCCCATAAATCTAGAACATAAATGTATAGAAACTAGCATGGCCATAAAATAAGGGATCAGTTTATATATTAATTATAATATACATTTGTTCACCCACTTTATATCCACATTATAATTTCTTAAAAACAATTGGCATATATCTTCTTCTTCTATGTGCCCTGCCCTTTCAGAACGTAGGCGATCATGGCTTTGCACGTCTCCCTATTCCTGGTGGCTCTTAGCACGCCTTCTCCTGTGACACCACCCAAACCCCGCTCTGCCATCCAGTAGCTCAAGCCCATAAATCTAGAATATAAATGTATAGAAACTAGCATGGCGACAAAATAAGGGATCAGTTTATTTATTAATTATGATAAGGATTTGATCCCCCAATTTATATCCACATTATAATTTCCTATAAACAGTTGGCATATATCTTCTATGTGCCTTGTCCTTTCAGGACGTAGGCGATCAGGGCCTTCCATGTGACCCTATCGCTGATGGCTGTTAACACGCTTTCTCCTGTTACACTACCCAAACCCATCTCTGCCATCCCTCGTTCTGTCATCCACTAGATCAAGCCCATAAATCTAGAATATTAATGTATAGAAACTAGCATGGTTACAAAATGAGGGATCAGTTTATATATTGATTTTAATATAAAATTGATCCCCCATTTTATACCCACATTATAATTTCTTATAAACAGCATATATATTCTTCTTCTGTGTGCCCTGTCCCTTCAGGACGTAGACGATCAGTAGCCTTCCACGTGACCCTATCGCTGATGGCTGTTAGCACGCTTTCTCCTGTTACACCACCCAAACCCATCTCTGCCATCCCTCGTTCTGTCATCCACTAGATCAAGCCCATAAATCTAGAATATTAATGTATAGAAACTAGCATGGTTACAAAATGAGGGATCAGTTTATATATTGATTATAATATAAAATTGATCCCCCATTTTATACCCACATTATAATTTCTTTTAAACAGCATATATATTCTTCTTCTGTGTGCCCTGTCCCTTCAGGACGTAGGTGATCATGGCTTTCCACGTGACCCTGTTCCTGGTGGCTCTTAGCACGCTTTCTCCTGTTACTCCACGCAACCCTCGTTCCGTCAACCATCTGATCAGGTCCTTCAAATATATTATCTGCTGCTTTTCCCTGTCTCTTTTTCACTCTATCTGGCCTGTTAGTATCAGGTTCTCCAAACCCTCCTTCCTCATTGCATGTACCAGGAACTTTAGCTGTCTCTTCCTGATGTTTAGTATTAATTTCCTTTTTGTTTCTCTCCTTTCCAAAACCTCATCATTGCTCACATGCTCGATCCATGATATCCGCAGCAATCTTCTGTAAATGTGGTTCTACAGAAGGAAAGATGATACCACGCACAAAATAGTAATAGCTATAGCTTTGAAAAGAGTTATTAACATTTAAATTTTGATGAAAGAATACGTAAAATTGTCAACACATTTTAGGCATTTCAGCACTTCCAATTTAAAAAACACGTCAGGTGTACAGCCTGTTAGAACAGAGAAAATCATTTTCACCCAGGAAAAAATGGCTACCATTTTTCTAAACAGAAAAAAAAAAAGATTTTCCTCTTTTTCATGTATTGTACATCTGACGATAGATGAACAGCAAAGAAAGTTGCACTGACAAAATACGCACAAAACAATCGATTTGTCTAAAGAAAATTTCATACAATAATTTTATTATTGTTTTAGAATGAATTTTCTCACAAGTATTTTATGGTGCATCTTTGCTAGCAATCAAGTGACATCAAGTCTCCTCGACAATACGCTACTCTTCAATGTTCTTTATCAGTTGTCCAAATAGTTTCGATGTTGCCTTTAATTACCAAGTCTTTTAGTCTTCTTGCCAAAATATTCGAGATTGCCATTCTGATAGATACATTCGTCATTTTCATATTTCATTACGTTTGATTTTTCTGACAATGTCCAATTAATCATCCACAACCCTAGAATACTGAGTAGTCTTGCTGTCACTAATAATAATAAAAATTATAATTGACATGGCAGTCCTTGCAGATTGTAATGTATTTTTGAAGATTTTTAAAAACCTATTAAAATACAAACATCTTGAAGTGGAAATGTCAAAAATGTGGTAGACGAAGACATGAAGAATTCTACTTGTAGTTTGCCATCTAATTATACTAGTTATTACCAATCTAAAGGCCTAAGAAGCTAATTATGATATTAATCTATATATATAAAAGACAAGATGTGTGTGCGTGTGTGTGTGTGTGTGTGTGTGTGTGTGTGTGTGTCTGTCTGTCTGTATGTCCTTTATACAAATCCACAATTTTTATCCAATTCTCACCAAACTTCACACAAATATTCTTTAGGCTTCCAGTCAGATCATGGGCTACTTATTTTTTCCGATTTCCCCCCGATATGGGAAATCGATATCCCGATATCTGATCAGGTCTGATCAAGATCAGGATTCCAGTTTTTTGGTGGGTTCTTGCTGCAGAATTTGCTCTAACTTTATTTGCTCTGACTCATTTTACCCGATATCGGAAATCAATACACCCAATATTCTATCGAATCTGATCAAAAACCGATATTCAGCCATCACTATGACTCATTTTCTTCAATTTTACTCCCGATGCATACGATAAGTTTCAATGGACTTACTTAGGTTAGTTTATCCTTGGATGATTTATTTGACTCCGATATTGGAAATCGATACCCGGATATCCTATCGGGTATGATCAAAATTAGGTTTTCAGCCCTTTTATTTTGGTTTTTACTTCGGGTTTTGTTCTAAGTAGGTATAATTGTAGTTCTTAGTTCTCAGCCATGATACCATTTACTCAGAGAACTTATTTAGCCTTCAAAATTCAGTTTGCGACGGAAAACTTGTCAAGTCTATAAAACCCAATCTGTCCTATTAATTGAATCATAGCTAGAGGGGGAAGAGATGTACTACATTATTAAGTAGTAATTAGTAAGGGGTCAGTTTATTACTTCATAACAATATAAAACTGATCCCCCACAATCAGTTTATTACTTCGTAGCTACAGAACCCAATCTGTCCTATTATTTGATTCATAGATAGAGGGATAAGAGATGTATTATATTATTACTTAGTAATTAGTGGGGGATCGGTTTATTACTTCATACGGATATAAAATTGATCCCCCATTTTATGACCAGTGGAAGCCTTAATCATGATTCCAACTATTATATTCAGTCAGTCAGTTAAGTGCCATACGTGATACACGCGTTGGGCGACCATGTCTCGAAATCATGCCTTGGGCAATCATGCCTCTGACTAGGTAGAAGATTATCCATGCCAATTCGCCTTCGCACTTTCCGTCTTCTGTTAGAACACTTCCCAGGTATCTAAATTTTTGTACCTGCTTGATTTTAGTATCCGCCACCTGTATTTAGCAATTTGGGCTGCCCTAAGACATATGAAAACAATTATGAGTGTGACAAGAGCTTGATTTTGGAACTAAACTCGTATCTCAAGACATTACTGTATATAGCAGCGAATGATGGATAGTGTCCTCAAAAACGTGGAAAAAAACTTGAGACAAGAGAAATGTGGTTCTATGGAAGAATGCTGCAAATACCATAACCAGAGAAAGTTTTCAGGAAAATGAAACAAAATGGCCAAAAGAATCAGAAAGAGACATTTAAACTTTCTAGAATAGATAAGGAAAGAACGGTTAGAAAAGTTGACCTTCACAAGACAAATTTAAGGCAAAGTAGTCAGAGAGAATTAAGGAGTAAGTTGTCAAAGTTTTCTGTAAATGGATATCAGAATAAGGATCGGTAGGGATGATGTGCGTTGTGGTGCAGTGGATATCGACTCGGGATGTCAAATCAGGGAGCCGAGTTCGAATTCCAGTTGAATTCGTTGCATTCACTTACGCACAAATACCCTTGGAAGAGATATTAATCCGTCACTTTCCTCCAGTTGTGGGTTAAATAATGCGATAAACTGAGTTCTATAGCCTTGGTCGGCCACCAGTCTACCGCAGAATACAATGGCAACCTACTGCGGGATAATCTTCTGCCCAGTCAGTCATGTCTCTTTCGATATATAATCGCCTAAAGTGTGTATCACGTACGGCACTTAACTGACTGACAGAATATAATAGTTGAAATCATGATTAAGGTTTCAACTAGGCATAAAGTGGGGGTTCGGTTTTCTATTGTTATGAAGTAATAAACTGATTCCCCACTAATTGCTACTTAATAATATAATACATCTCTTCCCGTCTAGCCGTGAGTCAAATAATAGGACAGATTGGGTTCTATAGCCTTGGCTGGTAACCAGTCTACTGCAGAAATCAATGGCAACCTACTGCGGGATAATCTTCTGCTTAGTCAGTCATGTCTCTTTCGAGATATGATCGCCCAAAATGTGTATCACGAACGGTACTTAACTGACTGAATGTATGATACTCGATAGTAGGTAATATATATGTTGCCGTCATTTTAGACGGCATGAGTGGACTACTAATGATAATAATAATAATAATAATAATAATAATAAATGTCCTGATATTACACAGTCATGTCTCGGGGATAATGCTTGTTCAGTTCCAGGTCATCACAATAAAGTATCACAATAAATCAAGTCGAATAAATTACTTGGTTTTCGCAGCTTCTTGTTCTAATTGATTGGAGATGTTAACATGTTCTGTCTTGATGAATTAATATAAGCTACAGTAAATATTCCGTCCAGTATCCCGGATTCGTTAGATATTTTCTTTGCCCTTGTCGCATTAATTTGTGAACGGCACAGGAAATGTTATTCTTGATCTACAAATGTGTCTTCTTCTCAACATATAAACGAGGTCTGTGTAATGATGCTTTATCAAATTATTCTGCATGCGACACGAGCTGAATGTCGTCGAACGTCTGTGGATCCGTGGAAAGTAAGCCGACCTTATTAGTAGCCGCAATTAACTCGCCTTGGCTGCATTATTGAATAAGTCAGCACGAAATTCCTGTCCGAATTACTACCAATAAAATTCACTAGTTTTGCTATTAGTGTTTATTGTTCGGATTTGTAGATAATAGAATCCGTTTATAAGTTTATCATTAACCAGACGATGTTAAGCTTAAGAAAAATCAAAAGCTGTTTACAAACTGATTCATCAAATGAATAAAAATAATACAGGCAAGAAAACCGGTTGCACATTCAGATTACATTTCGTGAAAATGATTTTTGATAAATTCAGTCAGTCGTACGTGATACACGTTCGGGCGATCATCTCTCAAAAGAGACATGACTGACTAGGCAGAAGATTTTTCTGTCGTAGGTTGCCATTACTTTCTGTAGTCGACTGGTTGCCATCCAAAGCTGTAGAGCTCTAGCTGAGATTTATAGATCTAAAGTTTCAGTAACATTATTTGCCAGAGCTCATATTGCAATTTTTCACTCTAATGATTTTTTTTCTGGTACTCCGTATTACTGCTTCCAATATTGTATTCATTTCTATGCTTGGTTGGCTTAGGAGATTTTTGTAACTTAGCATATGCGCTGATTCCTTAAGTTTATGTAGTTTCCAGTGGCCTTCTCTATCTATTGTTTCAATTTTATTCCATAGGTGGGGTGATCCTCTTTCTGCCTCCATATGTGGTCAGCTACGCCTGATTTTCTATCTTCCCTCGTGTTACGGCCTTGTGATGTTCTTTTAAAAGAAGAAGGCCAGAGCGTACATCGACTGAAACGTTCTGAAAATGGCAACGAAGATGAGGAGAATCGTCCGAATAATGTAAATAGTGTAAATAGTACATCGTCTAAGAAATATACACAAATACATTGTTATCCTGTTTAACAGATGACTCAATAATTCCCGGACCTGACATATTGATGTCACCAATAATAAAAAATCCGCATCATTTTTTATGAAATACTAACCTTCAAATGTGATAAAATTTGGTCCCAACCGGATTATCAGTTTACAAATTATAGTTATTTAAGTGAAGTTACTGTTGCAAATTTTCAAAATAATGGAAAAATTTGAATTTCGTGTGTTGATAAAGCATTGCTTTCTGATGGGAAAATACTGTTCAAGCAAAGCAATCGCTTGATCTTGATAAGTGTTATTCAGACTCTGATTCGTTGGAAGCACCGGTTAAAAGGTGGTATGCTGACTTTAAACGCGGTCGTACAGATACAAATGATGCTGAACGCTCAGGTTGCTTAAAATCGGCAGTTGTCCCGAAAACACCAAAAAAATCCATAAACTCGTTTTGGTCGATCGTAAATTAAAGTTGTGTAAGATAGCAGCGGAGTTGAACATATCAGAAGGCAGTGTATTCATCATTTTGCATGAACATTTGTCAATAGGAAAGCTGTGTTCAAAGTGGGTTTTTCGTCTGCTCACAGTCTTTCAAAAACGACAAAGCGTTGTTTGAAATCGTTTCAATGCAACTAGAAGGAGTTTTTGCATAAATGTGTGACAATGGATAAAACATACATCCACCATTTCACTCCGGAGTCAAATCGGCAGTCAGTTCAGTGGATAGCAGCAGGTTAAATCCTTCCAAAGTGACCAAAGACGTAAACATCAGCAAGCAGGGTTTTGGGCCTCCGTATTTTCGTATGCGCAATGTATTTTGTTCATCGATTACTTTGAGAAAGGAAGAACCATCAATAGTGAATATTATATAGCATTATTGATGCGTTTGAAGGAAGAAATCGCCAAAACCTGGCCACAAATGAAGATGAAAAAAGTGATCTTTCATCAAGACAACGTACCGTGTCACAAGTCTATCACAGTAAGGAAAAAACTATATGAATTGCACAATGAATTGCGTCCGTATTCCACCTATTCTTCAAATCTGTCCCCCAATGACGACTGGCTGCCTAACCTTAAACGAATGCTTCAGGGAAAGAGATTTGGCTTCAGATGTGTTATCTGACTGAAGCGTATTTTGAGACCAAAAGACAAATCGTTCTCCAAAAAAGGCATCGAACTGTTAGAGAAGCATTGGAATCAGTGTATCACCCTAGAAGAAGACTATGTTGATGAATAAAGTCGAATTTAGCCGAAAAGTTGTTGTTTTATTAGTTAGGTCCGGAATGTACTGAGTGATGTGTTAATAAACTTGTTGGTGGGGCTTTTTTCATTTCTTTTATACAGATGTGGTTTTCCATAGTCTAAAACTGTTGGAAACACCATTATCAGGAACCAACGAGCTATTCAGCAATGTACTTAGGCTAAAACGCAGGGGGCAACCCAACAAAGATGAAAATTTTAGACCAAATAACTTGAACGCTAATAAAGCTACGACAATTATTCAAGCTCACGTGTGAGTAAATACCACTAGAAAATGGACTGGAAGGAAAGAATGCTACAAATTTTTTTAATTAGAGACATGGTTTTAAAAATATGGTCTTTTGCTGAAAAACATTATTGTGTTAAAACAGTGTTAAATGCAGTCATGTCTCGGGGATGATGCATGTTCGGTTGCCGGTCATCACAATAAAGCAAGTCGAATAAATTGCTTGGTTTTCCAAAGCATATAAAATTATGTTTATACTGTAAATTACTGAGTGTGTAATATCATGAGGTCTAAAAGATGGCCATGCATTAATTAAACACTATTTTGTTGCCACCAAAGCATGTCAGAGAGATAAAAAAGGTACTCATATACACTGGAGATTGGTTTCAAGAAACCATTTAATTTTGGTCTTATTGACCACTCTCTCTCTCTCTCTCTCTCTCTCTCTCTCTCTCCATATATATATATATATATATATATATATATATATATATATATATTCGATCCCAGCCAGAAGCAAGTAGATGTCTAGCCACTCTGATGAGCTGTGATACAGCGAAACAAGCTTGTATGTAGATGACAAATATATTATGATCTCATTACGACTGAGCTCTCTGGAGAGGAAAATTTTAAAAACATTTACCACTTTTGCGATTTACGCATTACTCTTCGGCAATGAATTGAGTTCTTTCGCTGACTGGCGTATGTATACACCGCTTATATATAACTTGGTAAAATTTCCCTTGTCTCATTCTATGGCTTAGGAAGCAGAGACTCCGACTGACACCAAATCGGTCGAGTTTCAATCCCAGCCAGAAGCAAGTAAATGTCTAACCACACTAATGAGCTGTGATACAGTGAAACAGGCTTACATGTGGATGACAAATATATATATATATAAATATATTGAAACCATGAAATTGAGGTCAAAATATTTAGATTTCGGCGTTAAATTACCCATTAATTTAAATTAAACCATTTGTTGAGTTTTCCTCTCAATATATTGGCTCTGAATATAAAAATCATTTGGATTATTCCCTCCGTCATGACGGGTTGCCATTCTCTCCTATATATATATATATATTGTAACTAAGTTGTTGAACTCGTAGGTTTATTTACCTTTTTGTTCATGCATTTACTTTTATAAAGAGTGCTCGATACAAATGTAGAGCGTTATACTGTAATGGTTGTTACAATGTTTTTAAATTCATAGTATCACCACACAAAAAAAATCTCATGTTTCGAAGCCAGCCCATTATGTTTTGGCTTCATCCTCAGGTGATTTTTTTTAGAAATAAGAATTATCCAGTTGAAAAGACCGTTTATTTGTGTTGGATTTGTTTTTTTCGGGTGTAAGAGGGGTTGGTCTGTATTTTGAGTTCCGTTGACCTTTTTACTGGTGTTGGGGTTAGGTGTTTGTTTTTGGCAGAGTTCATGATAGGTTTAATCTATTAATCTTGAAAGGGCTGGGGCTAATGGCGCCTTTGGTTTAGGGGTTGGTAGGTGTTGTTTTGTTTTGTGGTTGGTTTCTCCTTAATTTAATGTATGTTTTTTTGTATTGGGGTGTGTGCTTTTTTTTTTCTTTTTTTACTCTCCTGCCTTTTATAAAATATATTTTCCACAAAATATATCTTTCACAAAAAAAAAAAAAAAAACATTTTATAATATTCCATAATATTAAGCTATTTTATACTATTATAAAATATAACATTTTATAATATTTAAGAAATATATTTCTTTTATAAAATCTATCCCCTATACAACATATTTTATAAATATAAAGTATATTTTTTTATTTATTTACCTACTATTCTGTTGCAACTGCATTATTTTTTTTTGTTGGTGTTGTATAGGGTTTGTTTTCATTGGTGGGGGGGGGAATTCTGGTTGTTTTTTTTTTTGGTGTTTACTTAAATTTTAGCGAGAAATATTTGCGATGTTTGCATATTACTGCTAATTCGTCTCTACGGTTTAGTAAATCGTTGTTAGGGTATTGAAGAAAGTGTAGTTTTTCACTTAGATATAAAGGGCAGATGTCATTAAGTGAGTTGCAAGTTCTAGTTTTTCTAGGATTTTCCATTTTACTTTGGGTTTCTGTTTTGAATCCTTTATCTTCCAAAAGTATGTGGAAAGGGATGTTTGGTTTCGGTATAAGCTCTTTTTAAATGAGGTTAGGTGCAAGTACCAGCGCTGCTTAAAAGTATTCTTAGTTGATCCGATATACACTTTATTTATAGTTGAATTTTCTATGGATGTTATGTTGCATTGATAGATTATTGAGGTTGTTTTGCATTTATTTTGTAGTGGGCAGTTGCTAGGGTTTCTACAATTATACATGTTTTCGTTGTTGGGTTTGGTTGGGTTTTGGTTGCCGGTTTTATTTTGGTTTACGTGTTGATTTAGGATATATTTGTTATGGTTATGGTTAGTTATGATTTTTTCTAGGTTGTTTGTGCAGCTGTCTCTATTTCTGTAGCCGCTTTCTTTTAATGACTTGTTGTAGAGAGCTTTGTGTTTGTTGAATATTTCTTTGTTGGATGAGTTTTGGCTGATTCTATGTTCTATGGAAGAGGGTATATGTTTGTTAATGCTATGGGGGTGGTTTGACTTTGGATGGATGTATAGTGGTTGTTCATTGGGTTTTATGTATGGTTTGTAATTGTTGTTGACTAAATCTAGTGTGATATCGAGGAAGTTTGCTACTTTTAAATTTGTGTTCACTACAACTTTTAGGTTTAAAACTTTGAATTCTCTATGTATTAGTTTTCTGATTTTGTCTGTTTTAAAGTGTGTGGAGCTTTTTTTTACTATCGTTAGACCGTCGTCTCTATATAGCCCCATGTCCTGTGCGCTAATGTCTTGGTAAGCGGTGTTTCTTTTTTTGTGAAAGATATATTTTGTGGAAAATATATTTTATAAAAGGCAGGAGAGTAAAAAAACAAAAAAAAAAAAACAAAACAAAAAAAAAAAACACACACCCCAATATAAAATAGCATACATTAAATTATGGAGAAACCAACCCCAAAACAAAACAACACCTACCAACCCCTAAACCAAAGGCGCCATTAGCACCAGCCCTTTCAAGATTAATAGATTAAACCTATCATGAACTCTGCCAAAAACAAACACTTAACCCCAACACCGGTAAAAAGGTCAACGGAACTCAAAATACAGACCAACCCCTCTTACACCCAAAAATAACAAATCCAACACAAATAAACGGTCTATTCAACTGGATAATTCTTATTTCTAAAAAAATCACCTGAGGATGAAGCCAAAACATAATGGGCTGGCTTCGAAACATGAGAAATTGTTTGTGTAGTGATACTATGAATTTAAAAACATTGTAACAACCATTACAGTATATATATATATATATATATATATATATATATAGAGAGAGAGAGAGAGAGAGAGAGAGAGACTAATATTTGTATTATGAGTGTTTATAACAAAAACATAGTTTACTGAAACGCTACAGCTGTCTGACGATGTGCTAATAAGTAGGCACTGAAACACAACGGCTCTTGTGTGACAGTAAACCATGTTTTTATTATAATAAAAAATATTACTATATATAATGCTTTAAGTATTGAGCACTGTTAAAAAAGTAAATCACTATAAACAGTGGACCGTTAGCCCATTAGTTTGTACTATTCTAATATATATATATATATATATATATATAGAGAGAGAGAGAGAGAGAGAGTCATCCGCAGACAGATCTGTTTCGCTGTATCACAGCTCATCAGTACGGTTAGACTCCGATCGCTTCCTAACCCAGGATTAAAACCCGACCGAATCGGCGTCAGTCAGCGATTCTAACACTCTGGGTCACGAGCGTCTGGGAGAAGTAGGCAGACCTTTTAGCGTATATCATTACACACGCCCAATAGCTAGAGTGCTCTAATTCATTATTAGATGAGCGATGAGTATATGCCGGAGTAGCTACTGTTTTCAAAGTCTCCCACTCTTCCAGAGTGTTCAATCAGGTTTTCAAAGAAACACTCTTCTTAAAAAGTTCTCAAAGTAGAGCTAATAATATTTATTCAGTAATTATAACATGAATATGTTATAATATCACTACAAAAGTAGCTCTTTTGTTTCGACACTACTTGTGTGTTAGCAAGACTTGATAAGACACAAGTAGTGTCGAAACAAAATAGCTACTTTTGTAGTGATACCATAACATTCATGTTATAATTTTTGAATATATATATATATATATATATATATATATATATATATATATATATATATAAAAGATGCAAATAAGAAAGCTAATATTGTGATTTATAGCGTTTCATTTTTTTCGTATTATCAACTGGAGGCTATTGACGTAAGCATTTCCAATATGTATAGATGTATTTCATCAGAAGGCTTGTCTTCTTTTCAGACGCCATATTTGTCAGCTCTAACACTTAAGAGCCACATCGACTTCATGATACTGAGAAGGCTAAACGGAAGTCAGAGTCGCCTCTCTCTTCCTGTCTTTTTTGCACTCTCTGACATTTTTTCTTAACCTTTTCAGACTGGAAAGTCGCATGAAGTAACAACTAACTCGAATCAGAGAGACCATTTGAAGAAATATTTTATAAAACCATCCAGGAAAAAATCCATTTTGGGAAAAATAGCGTTTTAATCTCACCGCTTTTTTCATTTATATTTTTTCAATTTATATCTATAAGTATGTATATTTGTTGTTGAGTTTACGTATACGTGTGTACATCAATACACGAGATATACGTGTATATGAGTGTTTACAAGTGGATGCTTGTAGTTTGTGCCTGTATGCATTTTGCTTATATGTATGCACGTTAATATGCTAGTTTGCAGATATATACGTATGTGTGAGTACATACTTATATGTGTGCGTATGTGTTTGTTCATGTGTGTGTGTACGTGTTTTCACATTCATGTGTAAGCATATATGTCTTTATCTTCTTATACAACAAGATATATAAATAAAGGAGAGAAAAAAAACTCCTGGATAGCGTGTTTTGTTCCTAGACGGAACTTCTTCAGAATAATAATGGTTTTATCGATGGAATCAGTCTTTGAGAGTGATGAAGAAATACATCAGATGCTGGTCCCGTTTTTAAATCAAAATTATTATATAGTGTGAGTAGATTTAGTCTTTTGATTTCTTTAACACCAGGTGTGTCTATATTCTTGCATTGTATCTGTTATGGTGAAACACACCTATTCCTCAGATAGATAGACTCAGTTGGAGCAGATAGACTAAACTATCGTCTGGTTCACACTCCACCCACGTCTATTGAACAGGTGTAGAAGCTCATCCCTTGTTCCCTGTTTAGAATGTGGTTTCCGGCCTTCTCTTTTCTAATCTTTTCACTCTTACGTAGCCGCCTGCACATCAGTGGTGTTACCGCCTTGCTCAAGGTGATATGATTTTTAAAAAATGGGCTCTCCCTCCTATATTAATAAGAGTTAACAGGAAGTTAACTCGAGAAGTTCTTGAGAAGCTCTTAGGAGTTCTTAGAAGTTCTATAGGGTTCTTTTAGAGTTCTATTGGAGTTCAGTAGAACTATTAGTTACTTCCAGTTTGGACATCTTTGGGCTAAGGCAGTTGATATTAGTCGGTAGTTAGTCGAATACTAAGGAGTCAGCTTATAGTGGAAAATTACCAAGTTCCTAACATTTTGGGTGCGTTAAGTCGATTAGCAACCGACATAGCACGATTATTACCTTCAGTGCAAAAACTACTGTACAATAGTATTAGAAATAGTTTTGTCAAGAAAGAAGATACATTGCCTGATTCTGGATGCATACTTCCTCTGAAAGATACCGACATTAGTGCACTTTTAACATATTTTCAGCTTAATTATTTACTCTTCCTCCGATATATATATATATATATATATATATATATATATATATATAGAGAGAGAGAGAGAGAGAGAGAGAGATTAATATATATATAGAGATTGTTATATCTTATCTGCCACTAAAATTTATTGAATATATTCTATAACACTGCGTAACAAAATGTTGACCTTTTTTTCAGCAAGTGTTATTTCCTAATTGCTTCTTTCTAGAAAGAAAAAGAAATTACTATTATTCCCTTGCGATACCGCCCTGAGTTTCCCTTGCCCACTCCTCCAAAGAGGGTGAGCAGTTGTAATCAGAAGAGAACAGCAATTCAGAAGAAGATTAAGTTATTGATCCAGATTACAGAAACGCAGCTGAGGAGAAAATGCCGTACAACCCCAACCAAAAAAAGAAAAAAAATCAATGACCTTATCAGAGATCTTTGTCTAACAAAATCCAATACCGAGCTTTTGATGTCGAGACTCAACTAGTGAAATTTGTTAGATTTTGCCAGTCGCAGGTCAAAGAAAACGTCACCAGTGTTTTCCAAGCGTTTTCACCAATCGAAATGGGTTTTGTTTCCGCCATAATGTGACCTGTCTGTTCGAAGTAAGTAGAATCTCCTGTAACCCGAGCGAGTGGGCACCTCTTCATCGGCAGCTCATCCATAAGTCTCAAAGCCAGTCTGCTTCATAACGGGAACATATACGCATCTGTTCCCCTGGTTAACAGTTCAAAATGAATTACAATAGCATCAAGGTATTGATAAATGCATTGGAATTTGAAGAATATGGTTGGCAGGTTATTCAGTCAGTTAAGTGCCATACGTGATACACGCTTGGGCGATCATGTCTCGAAAGAGACATGACTGACTGGCCAGAAGATTATCCCGCAGTAGGTTGCCATTGCTTTTTGCGGTAGACTGATTGCCATCCAAGGCTACAGAACCCAACTCGTCTTATTTGACTCATAGCTAGAGGGGAAAGAGATATATTAAGTAGTCATTAGTGGGGAATCAGTTTATTACTTCATAACAATATAAAACTTATCCCCCACTTTATGCTCAGTAGAAGCCTTAATCATATTTTCAACTATTATATTCAGGTAGTCAGTTAAGTGCCATACGTGGTACACGCTTTGGGCGATCATGTCTCGAAAAAGACATGACTGACTGAGCAGAAGATTATCTCGCAGTAGGTTGCCATTGCTTTCTGCGGTAGACTGGTTCAAACTTCAATGTCTCATCAGGCGGTATGGATAGAAATGGAAAGCCTCTTTTCTTATATTTGGTCAGTTGTGTTTGGGATGTTGGTGGGGGTTAGTGATAAGGGAACAAGTCTCCTGTGTGTATTGACCGTTAGAATTTTGAAGAAAGTGGTGTAGGTAGTTAAAATGGTTGATTAATGAGAGTCTTTGATTTCTAGACAGATTTAACATTAGCAGTTAGAATGTAAGTTTTTATTATCTTGCAACTAGACTATATCCTTTGGATTTCTTAGAAGAGCCGGTATATATATATATATATAATATGATTTGTTTGAACATTATTTTTATTATATATATAATATATATGAAATGATTTGTTTGAACATTATTTTTGATCGATACTCGTATTTAATTAGATATTCATATTATATATTCAATGTCGAAACAAACGTACCTTTGTCGTGGATATATATAGAAAAATTATGTACATGTTCTAAAATATAATTTATAATAAATATTCACAGCTCTATATATTATATATCGAGCACTGTTTTAAATTAATGTTTTGAACGTTGTAAGAATTCTTTCTTTGTTCTGTATTCACTCGGATATATATATATATATATATATATATATATATATATATATATATATATAAATGTAAACTTGTCGTTATACTCGTTTCGAAAAACCCTCCGAGCACATATGCGGAAGGAAAAAATGGTGGTAAAAAAAGAACGAGCTAAGCACTTGAACATCAGTCAAAGTACGTCGCCCAAAGAAAAAAACCGAGACGAGTAACCTAAAACAAAAAGCGCTCAATACGCAAGTAGAGCAAACAAAGCCTCTTTAGCCAACTTTTCCTGAAGATCAAATTTGGTGAAACCTTGGTAGGTTCGTTGTCTCTCTCTCTCTCTCTCTATATATATATATATATATATAATATGATTTCTGTGAACATTATTTTTATTATATATATGAAATGATTTGTTTGAACATTATTTTTGATCGATACTCGTATTTAAGTAGATATTCTGTTTTTAATCAAACAGTATTATATATTTATTTCTACCGGCCTGATTATTTACGATAACTTTTTATTACGAAAATGTGTGTCATTCAGCAGGATTCGAACCTGCAACTCCTATCCACATAGGGGAAACCACCATGTGATCTCGTGCAGCTTAGACCACTCAACCTGAATGACGATCAGTCTAAACGAGGTCAAATTAAGCCTATAACACAATTCATCGTAATAACCATCTCTGCTCTGAAATGTATCGTAATGTCAACAAATGTAAACATGCTACGGAAATTAACGAAGATTAACGAAAGTTGCTTATAAACAACCGACAATTTGAAATGATTTGTTTGAACATTATTTTTGATCGATACTCGCATTTAAGTAGATATTCTGTTTTTAATCAAACACAAACAGTATTATATATTTATTTCTCTCTCTCTCTCTCTCTCTCTCTCTTTCTATATATATATATATATATATATATATATATATATGCTTATCTCTGGTGTTTTTGCATCTGCCTCTTTACATTTTTCTGGTGCATATTGTTTGAAATAATGATTTGCTAAATCTATTTAATTTCCATGATGGGGAATTATCATTATTTACATCCAGACTGTTTTCCTCATCTTCGGCGTTATTATTCACTACTCTATTGTCCGAGACAATAGCATAGAAGATTACATCATACGTTCGTGAACATTATAATTAATAACATAGTAATTGTGAGTTCAGTCCCTGGGCCAGGCAGTGTGTACTTGGACTCAGTATGAATAGTCAGTCAGTTAAGTGCCATAAGTGATACACGCATTGGGCGATCATGTCCGAAAAGAGACATGACTGACTGGGCAGAAGATTATCCCGCAGTAGGTTGTCAATACTTTCTTCGGTAGATTTGTGGCCGACAAAGGCTATAGAACCCAACCTGTTCTGTTATTTAGCCCATAACTGGAGGGAAGAGACGGATTAATACCTTTCCCAAGGCTATTTGCGCGTAAGTGAATGCAAGAAATTCAACTGTAATTCGAACACGGTACCCCGATTTCTTGTTCCGAGCCGATAGCCACTGCACCAAATCGCACATCACAGAACAGATCGAGCACTAAAGGAGCAATACTAAATAAGAGAAGTTTGCCTATCACTCAGTTCAGATCCGTCCCCAGTTTTTTGAACAGGAGTAGTGGCTTATCCATTGCTTCCTGTTTGGGTTTAGATTTCCGATCCTTTCTAAAGTAGGCGCTTAGCCATTGCTTCCTGTTTGGGTTTAAGTTTCTGGACCCTTTTAAATTAGAGGCTTATCTATTGCTTCCTGTTTGGGTTTAAGTTTCCGGTCCTATCTAAAGTAGGGGCTTATCTATTGCTTCCTGTTTAGGTTTAGTTTTTCCGGTCCCTTTCTAAAGTAGTAGCTTAGCCATTGCTTCCTGTTTGTGTTTAGGTTTCCGAACCCTTCTAAAGTAGTGGCTTAGCTATTGCTTCCTGTTTGAGTTTAGGTTTCCGGTTCTTTCTAAAGTAAGGATTTATCCATTACTTAATTTTTGGGTTTAGGTTTCCGCTCCCTTTCTAAAGTAGGGGCTTATCCATTACATACCTTTCTTTCTTTCTTTCTTTTTTCTATCTATCTATCTATCTATCTATCTATCTATCTATCTATCTATCTATCTATCTATCTATCTCAGTCTGTACATATATTTCTTTCTTTCTTTCTTTCTTTCTTTCTTAGTACTTATCTATCTATGTATCTCGGTCTGTCTATACGATCTCCATTCAAATTGAACCTAAGTTGGAAAAAAATTCTTAGATGAATGTAAACACATATATGTGTTTATTTGGTATAGATTTTTCTTTTGTATACAAATATCTGTGTCTGTGTGCCTAGCTAAAATGAAGATGTGTATGTTTGTATATATGAAGTCTATCTGTGTGTGCGTGTATGCCCACGCGTGTATGTAGTGTATGCGTATGCGTGGATGCGTGTGTGATATATTGGTATTATTTTTTGGCCACCAACAAACACTAATTCGTGCACCTTAACAACAGCCACATTTCTGCATCACGCATCTTTTTCAAGATACCAATTATTCGTTCTTCTCTTTTCTCATCTTTTCTCTCCTTCATTTTGCCACACATTTTCGTTTTCTACACCAGATTTTTCATATTTTTCATCATCAACTTTTTTCTCACATTTCAATAATTTTTTTTTTTTTTTGGTGCGACGTGTTTTTTTATTATTATTTTGTCACGTGGTTTTTGATGTTTTTTTTTTACTTTTTTTAAATATTGAAAAGTTTTGTTTTAATATGAAATAATATTTTTCTTTTCTCTGTCTTTTTTTTTGTTTTTCTTAATTATTTTCCTTTTCTGTTTTTCTTTTATAGGTTTCTTTCATCTCCCCCTCATTTTTTTTGTTTTATTTCAATTTTGTTTTATTTTTTGTTTGTTTGTTTGTTTGTTTGTTTGTTTGTTTCTTTCTTTCTTTCTTTCTTTCTTTCTTTCTTTTTGGGTTTTTTCTTATTTTAAAAAATAATAAACTTTTCCGTTACACCCAATGGTGTGTAGAGCAGCGTTTTTGCTGTTTCCGTAACAAACTGAATTTTATGGGGCAGGGTTGTTAGCCCGCGCCCAACCCCCAAACTTGAAGGAAGGTGATTTTCTAAGCGTAGTTTAGACGCGACACATGGCCAAAAGTAGGGGATCGAACTCACTACACAGTTATAATGATTGTAGCGAGACGAGCTCATTGACCATTACACCACACCGAGGTGTCCTTTTCTTATTTACATCAGATTATTTCCATTTGTAAATTATTTCATCTTAATTTTGTTTTTGTTTCACGAAAAATATGGATAACGGTAGGTAAATGTTTATCTTAAGACATTTATCAACGTTGTATAATGGTTAACAAATTGTCTCGTTAGAAACTATTACAAATGAGTAGTGAGTTCGAGCCTCACTGGGTGCCCCATTCTTTCGTCCTTGTGCCGCATCTAAGCGGCGCCTACAAAATCAAGATTTATTTAGTAATTGACCACGAAAACTATTCTAATCCTACTTAAATTTGTGCAGCAGATACCTGTTGAATGTTAAATGAAAATATGCATCAGTCATGTGCAAAAAATATCACTTTAATAAAAATCGCCAAAAGAAAAATAAACTTTTCTCCTTATTTATTCAAATATTTTTTTTTTAAATTCCAGGTTTGAAAGGTGGGATTTTACAAATTTTAAATTATGAAAAAAATATTTTACATTCTTAGATTTTATTTGCTGCCTGGGTCAACTAGAATATTTTGCAGTTTATTCAAATCATATTTTCTTTCATCTTTTCATTTTTTTCTTTCTTTCTTTCTTTCTTTCTTTCTTTCTTTCTTTACACCTTTTATATTTTTCTTTTTTAAAATATTTTTGCTTTCCGTCTCACTTTATAGGGTCCTTAATATTTTCTCAGCACGTTTAACACCTTCTTCTTCTTCTTCTTCTTCTTCTTCTTCTTCTTCTTCTTCTTCTTCTTCTTCTTCACTACAGTTACCATATGATGACTAACCCGAGTTCAAGTGATATTTTATTTAGCAACTGATGTCCATGCAGTGAGTTCGAGCTCCAATGAAGGTTAAGACTTCCACCGTTGACAGAAGCCGATATTCAAAGCTAGTTAAAAAAAAGTAATACATTTGAAGGCTGATTTTCAAGGTGGACAGATCCTTTTCTAACATGGAAGAATGAACTATAAACTTTCCTTTACCTCCCCACCACTGAATTTCTATTAATTCCCTCATCAATTCCATCTCACGAAAGAATTCAAATACTCTTCGTGATCAGTCTTATTGTACAATACTAACTGCTTATTAGAATTAACTATAGTTTTACTTAGACACTTTTTTTTTTAGTCAGTAAAATCGACGTTGACCTTTGTTGCTACAATCACAATTTTCCGGAAAGGATCGTTCCGAGGACAGCAATGAGAGTTGTCACGAAGGCAGCGGTTGCGAGACAGGCTACCACGGTACCACCATTATTGGAAGTGATCAGGAACTAGCAGCAGTGAAGTAGATGATGTTTAAGGAGATAGGACACTCGCAGCAATGCTTTTAAAAGATAAAAAAATGAAACTAGCGACAGTTAAGAAAGTAGCGTTGTAAAGGCAGTGAACCATTGTAAGCAGTAATAAACGAAGAAAATAAATAAAAACAAGTGATCGTGTCGAAATCAGTGTAGGAAAGGGCAGTCAATACATAGCAGCCGACCAGATCTGCAGTTGGTATGAATGAAAAAGCGAGGAATGAATAACACGAGGAAGATTGAAGAAGACTAAAGAAAAATAAGGTTTTGTTGAAGAGAGGTAAAAAGAGAAAAGATAGAGAGGTATAGATTGAAGAGAGAGAGAGAGAGAGAGAGAGAGAGAGAGTAATCGGGGAAAGACCAAAAAGCAGAGAAAATGTGATAGAAAGGAAAATAAATTGCATAGAGAGAAAGAGTGATGAGATATACTAAGAAAGCTGAAAGAGAGTGATAGTGTGTGTGTGTGCGTGTGTGAGAGAGAGAGAGAGAAAAAGAGAGAGAGAGAGAGAAAGAAGGAAAGAGAAGAGAAGGTTGAAGAAAGACAGAACAAAACAAACGAGAGTGAAAGAAGCGAGAGAGGCGCGCGCGTCTGAACGTGGGGTAAGCGAAATGGGTAAGTTGCACAAAAAAAAATCCATCAAAATATCACCAGCAGACGTCCATATGTACGGCCGCCTGCTCTAGAGCGATTAAAATCGACTGCCAGTCTAAAATCGTTAAATGGTGTGAGTGCTCATTTATGCCGGCAGTAACGTCAGATTAAACAAAGTTTAGCAAAAATTAGTAAATAACTTTAGGTCGTCTGCCAGAGAGCCGTGGATATTAAACCAGAATTGCAGACAATTGTGCGTGTAAATGAAATCAGACTTCTTCCCAGGTGCTTCATTTATATGGCCTTGTGCGACACTAAGTTATGCAATGTGTGGGGGCGCATGTACGTGTACGTGTGTGTGTATATTGTATAAAGACTGTGTGTACGTTAGCGAAAGGAAGATTAGTCGAGAAAATAAAGAGTTAAAAAAAGAAAGTTAAGTTAAAGAAGAAAGTATTCGGAGATAGGGTTTTATTGTTAAGGGAGAGCCTGGAAAACAGAGGGGCATGACAGACAGAGGGAATGAGAGAAAGTGAGAGAGAAGAACAAGGACGAATAAAGAGGACTGAAAGTATATGAGAGATAAGTGTAAAAGAGAAGAGCGAGAGAGAGAGAGAGAGAAAGAGAGTTGAATACAGAGTGAACGAAAAGAAATGTCTTTTCATATCTATCTATCTATCTATCTATCTATCTATCTATCTCAGTCTGTACATATCATAATTCTATCTATTTATCTATCTATCTATTTCAGTCTGTTACTATCTATCTATCTATCTATCTATCTATCTATCTATCTATCTAAGTCTGTTCTATCTATCTATCTATCTATCTATCTATCTATCTATCTATCTATCTATCTATCTCAGTCTGTACATATCAATTTTACTATCTATCTATCTATCTATCTATCTATCTATCTATCTATCTATCTCAGTCTGTACATATCATAATTTTATCTATCTATCTATCTATCTATCTATCTATCTATCTCAGTCTGTACATATCATAATTTTATCTATCTATCTATCTATCTATCTATCTATCTATCTATCTATCTCAGTCTGTACATATCATATCTATCTATCTATCTATCTATCTATCTATCTATCTATCTATCTATCTATCTTAGTCTGATCGTATCTAATGAAATAGAAAGATAGCTTATCTATTTTTCGCTCTCTTTTTTTTTTTTAAATCATATCACCCCGAGCAAGATAGTAAAGCCACTGATGTGCAGGGGGCTACATAGGAGTGAAAAGATTGGAAAAGAGGAAACCGGAAACCACATCCTAAACAGGGAACAAGGGATGAGCCTCTTCACCTGTTCAATAGACGTGGGTGGAGTGTGAACCGGGCGATAGTTTAATCTATCTTATATATATATATATATATATATATATATATATATGTGTGTGTGTGTGTGTGTGTGTGTGTGTGTGTGTGTGTGTGTGTGTCTGGAGAGAGAGATAGTGAAAGATAGTGAAAGAGAGAGAGTTGAAGACAAAGTGAACGAAAAGAAATGTCTTTTCATATCTATCTATCTATCTATCTATCTATCTATCTATGGAGGGTGCGAGTGATAAATTGACATTTAAATTCCTCAAGAATGAAAATAATACTGACATCTCATTTTGATGGATATATTTGCACAAAAAATATCTTGAAATATTAAAGAGTAAATTTATTCTATAAAATCGCAGTTGGCTTCAACCACGCTCTCCAGATGATTTTGGGATCTCCTGCATCTCTTCTGGACAATCTCCTTGTTTAAGTTGGTGAATATTGGCATAATCCTTGCCTTCAGTTCGTCTTTGATGTTACAAGGAGCTTTGTTAATCTCTCGTTCAACTGCGGCCCACACATAATAAGGTGTGGGGATTTAGATGGTCAAATGTAAAGGGTTATGCGGCTGCAGAAATTGTTTGACAGTTATAATTTTAAATGGGAGGATGCTTTATACACACACACACACACACACACACACACACACACACATATATATTATCCTACGTCTATAGTACGACTCGGAGTTTCATGCGTTATGCAATCATCAGGTGCATATTTCAAACTTTATGCACCTGATGATTGTATAACACTGAAACTCCGAGTCACCCCATGACGTAGGATAATATATATATATATATATATATATATAGTCATCCGCAGACAGATCTGTTTCGCTGTATCACAGCTCATCAGTACGGTTAGACCACCGATTGCTTTTTACCCAGGATTGAAACCCGACCGACCTGGCGTCAGTCGGCGATTCTACCACTGAGCTACGGGCGCTAGGTAGAAGGAGGCAAACGTTTTAGCGTGTGTATTATCATTATATACGCCCAATAGCCTAGAGTGTAAGATAATGTATACGCTAAAAAGTCTACCTTCTTCTACCGAGCGCCCATAGCCCAGAGGTAGAATCGCCGACTGACGCCAATTCGGTCGGGTTTCAATCCTGGGTTAAAAGCAATCGGAGTCTAACCATACTGATGAGCTGTGATACAGCGAAACAGATCTGTCTGCGGATGACTATATATATATATATATATATATATATATATATATATATATATATATATATAATATACAGCTCTGTTCATACACTGATCACTGTTTTATTAACACCTGAATAGTAATACTATACATATGTACACCCTCCTCCTATGTATATTTATTAATTTACGTCACTAAATTATAATATATATATTCAAGATCTCTTCCGTAGACCAATAGTTTGCAGACTATTCGGTGTAGTGTAGTGATTTTGCCCGTCTTTCTGTGTCTCGTTTTCTCACTAAATCGCCTTGTGTCAAACTTAATCGAGCTGAATACATATCTGACATGGACTGTCCTGATATGTAAAGATGATTTGCAAGTTACAAACGCAAGTCTTTTGCTTGCTTGTTTTAACTGATCTACACTAGACACCCCAGGCCTGGTGCTGCAAAATATTTGGTGGGGATTAGTTTGTGTGTGGGGGCGTGCACGCAGTTTGAAGTGTGCGGTGGGTTCTTGTGTACATGTCTAATTTATTTTCCTCTTACAATATGTTTCAATGATGTATGCAGAATTATTTTTCCTAGTCTGGCGCAAGTTTTCAATATCGAAGCACTATGTAAAAATCGAACTCACGTGCAACTGCATGCAAAATTAACCGGCACATCAGTCATTCTACAGTCTATCTGACTCTCCTCTCTCCACACACACACACACACACACAAACACGAAATTATTTGTTAGAACATTATTTTTGATCGATACTCGTATTTAAGTGGATATTTTGTTTTTATAATCAAACAGTATTATATATTTATTTCTACCAGCCTGATTATTTAAGATAAACTTTTGTTACGAAAATGAATGTCATTCGGCTGGATTACGAACTTGCGACCCCTATCAACATAGGGGAAATCACTATGTGATCTGGCGCGTCTTAGACCTCTCGACCAACAAGGAAGATTTTATTAATTTATGATTTCATTTTTCCAGTAT
This sequence comes from Ascarosepion bandense, assembly GCA_037127315.1. Taxonomy (NCBI): domain Eukaryota; kingdom Metazoa; phylum Mollusca; class Cephalopoda; order Sepiida; family Sepiidae; genus Ascarosepion; species Ascarosepion bandense. Next base: position 268,726 of record JBBBDQ010002020.1, read on the forward strand.
TCTTACATGTTTCCTTTTTTTGCTGGAGATAAGGAATGTAAAAATGTTCCATAATTTTCGACTTTCCAAGCGCTTTCAGCCTCTTCACAGGCCATTCTCAAAGGTGTTATTTTTCCGGTGTTGTTATCAAAAATTAATAAAATTTTCCTTGTCGGTCGCTTTTAACGATACATGTTTAAATGAAAGATTGCTGCCCAAATATATTTATAACTGCTTGCAAAATTAACCGGCACCTCAGTCATTCTACAGTCTATCTTACTCTCCTCCCCCATAAACTATCGCCCGGTTCACACTCCACCCACATCTATTGAACGGATGAAGAGGCTCATCCCTTGTTTCCTGTTTAGGATGTGGTTTCCGGTTTTCTCTTTTCCAATCTTTTACTCTTTTCTCTTCTTTTCCTTTTTTTTTTTTTTTCAATTGGAGTAGATAGACTAAACTATCGCCCGGTTCACACTCCATCCACGTCTATTGAACAGGTGAAGAGGTTCATCCCTTGTTTCCTGTTTAGGATGTGGTTTCCGGCTTTCTCTTTTCCAATCTTTTCACTCTTACGTAGCCCCCTGCACATCAGTGGCGTTACCGCCTTGCTCGGGGTGATATGATTAATATATATATATATATCTGCTGTCTGTCTTATCATCCAGTGCATATCTGTTGTTTGTCACACTGTATTCTTTATCTCCCATACATACAAATACACGCACGCACGCGCATAAGCACACACATACTTTCTTATTTCTTTCTCTCTCTCTCTCTCTCTCTCTCTCTCTCTCTCTCTCATTTCTAGCTCTTTTGAACTCTCTTTTTATTTGGCTGTATCACTCTCACTCTCGCACCCACAACACTTTATCTCTTCTTGGACGAATTTGTAAAATTATATCCTGCTGCGAGCAATTACTAATTTTTTGGCACACTAACGCTAACCCTTATCCATTCGTCGGAAGTGATCATGATCCATACATCCAAAGTTCTCGAAAAACTCGAGACACAACACGGTGACAAGGAGCGAACCAACTCGCTCAACAGTCAGCCAACCAAATAGACGAAACAACTACCCAGCCAAGTTGAGTGAGAGCGAGGGAATCAACCAGCCAGCCAGCCAGCCAGCCAGCTCGCCTGCCTGTCCGTCAGTTTGTCAGTATGACGGCTGGGCCGTCACCTCTGACAAAAGAATCGCTTCACTGAAACAAATCAGCCGGACGATAAAATATAACCGGACAATTTTTTTTTTCTGGACCTTACTTTATACGTGTGTTTTATAATCTACCTCAATCCTTTAGTTTGATTCTTTCTCTTACCACATTTGCCGAGAGACGACGCAAAGGCCACAATTTTATTTTTGCTTTTTTGGTAGACGACAAACTACAAACGTTTTACAAGCAGCAGTCGAAGGATTATTAATAAAAACAAATGCCGATGCGGATAATAAGCAGACGATAACTAAAAGAACAATTCGGAGCTCTCTGGAATTTTTACATGATTTTGAAATCATTATTATTTTTTTTTTTTTTCGCTTTTAAAATATTTCTTGTTATTTCATTCATCCCTCACGTGACTAATTCATTTTTATCTTATTATTATTTTTATTGTTGTTAATTTCTTTCCTCATTCTATTCCTCTCCTTCTTTTTATCCTTTTCGTCATCTTTTTAAATACTTTTTTCTTTTCATTTCTTTCCTTTCTTTTTACCTTTCAAACCAAGTTCACATTCACCATCTTTTACTTGTTTATACCTCTTTCTGTCTTTCTCTTTCTTTTTGTTAAAGCTGCCTCCTCCAGCTTCTCCTCTCTTCCTCCTCCTCCTCCTCCTCCTTTCAAAATAACAACACATTCATCATCATTATCATCATCATCTTAAATAGAACCATAACTATATAACCTCCTACCAACAACTAGTCACAACATTTTCTCCTACTACTATTACTACTACTACTACTACTACTACTACTACTACCACAACCGCCGACTTTAATAACAACAAGCACGGTTACAACAAAAACAAAAATAAATCTAATGCTTATCAATATGACTGTGACCTCTGACCTCTTTAATCCAGTCACCGTTGTCATCTTTAGTTCCTTTAAGGTCCCAGCTACTGTCGCAGTCCGTTGTACGCTTCTCTAATTTCTTTACCTCGACATCAATCGCATCCATTCACAGCTGTTTTCGTCTTACTACTCATCATTTTACTCGCAGAATAATGCGACTCAACCAAGCCACTGTGTCACGGGACGAAGTCCGTCAACAGATTTTTCTTATGTTGTGAAATCCCTAACTTATTACTCTCTCTCTCCCTCTCTTTTTCTTTCTCTTTAGAGCTTCACTCTCTCCCTCTTTCTTCCTCTCACATTCCACCTCTCTGTTTTCTATGTTCAATCGTCTATCGAACACTGCTGTTTCAAATAAGAATTTTACTTGAAATAATCTTGATTATTTTGTTTGATCAAACTGCCTCGCTCAGAGATCGAACCCTGAACCAAGGTTGTATATTCTCATTTTTCAACTTCCAAATAAGAAAGACTAATGTCCAACGAAGCAAAAAGCGGTACCAGCACCAGCGATGGCCAGGAATCGGGCGGTGAGAGTTTAGACGGCCCGGCCGCCGATTTATACCGGACACAACTCAAACCGCAGCGGACCCCAATGTCAGAGCGGGCGGCTACAGTCCCTCGAATCATGCTGAACATTGTGGACCGTAACGAAGACACAACTTCAATTGGCAGCTCCAAATCCCCGACCGACTTGGGTATCCCTGCAGTCAGTTTACCGAACCTATCGGTTGAACCTGATGGTGGAGATGATCCGTATGATGATCGAATGGACAGACGGGGTTCGCGCGAAGATTCCGACCACGCGCTAGGACTGTACTGCTCCCCGCGGATGACCCGTCGTTCTATGAACCTTGAACTGAGTCAACGGGAATCCCCGGGGGACCTTAATTACTGTTGGCTTTCGACGTTCGGCACTTCGAACTATCTGAGAGAAGGTAGTCGGGTCGGCAGCGCTGTATCGCTGAACAGCGATTGCACGGCCAGAAGCATTGGACTTATTTCGAACGACTCGTCCGACACGACATCTTACCTTGAACGGTTAGGTGATCTTGGTGGTCTGATTGGGCAGCGATCGCACACTCTCCGCCGCCATCTTTCTAACCCGGAACATACACAGGAAGTGCCCTCCTGCATGAGGAGGAACTCGCGCTCCTGGTCAAACCTGAAGGACGGTCAGCCGGAGAGCGTGCCTGAAGCAGAAATGGAACGCAGTATGGAAGGGGAACAAACCGACTCTGAAAAACAGGCCGAAAGTACAGATTTGTCACTGTCACCGAGTCGAACGTTGCCTCTTCCACCTCCATGTCGACTGGAGGAGCCAGCACCTCTATTACCTGGACCCCAGAGACGGTCTCCCTTTGATGAAGTTTACGATCCGGCCTGTCGTTCGCCTCTTGTTAGGTCTCGGGTCGGTAGTAAAGCTCTTCAGGAAAGGAGAATAAAGCAGTGGTTACTGCAAATCAGTAAATCAGACGACCAGGATGAAACGGAATTCGATGAAGATGATTATTATACTTAAATCTAAAAAAAAGAAAAAAGGATGATAATAATAATAATAATAATCAGAAAAAAAGGATTAAAAAATTAAAATAATTTTAAAAAATTGACGCAAATTTATTTATTAAAAAAAAAGAAAGGAAAAAAGAATTAAACACTAAAATTATATTTTTCCCCCGGGACTTCATTTTTTTAACGGATTTCTTTCCCGACGTGGGCTAATC